>JARHVA010003959.1:5000-142500 GCA_037957365.1 Torreya grandis
AGTTATATTGTCAATGTATATTTTATTTTTATGGGGTTCTTTCCACATGGATTCTTATTTTTTTTCCTTTACCTTATGATAATATTTTTTTTTACATGCCCCATTTTATCACTTAGAAACTTGTTATCATCCATGGGATTTATCTCTATTACTCACTTTTGTCATTCTATGGCCATGTGACTTATCCTCACTCTACCCACGATGTAGAAAACTATGATATTGATGCTTTTCATAGTAAGGATAATATCTCCACATGATGTTCATTGATTTTTTCTTGACCTCTTTCCAATTATGATGATTCTACCGCATGGTTCTTTCTCACTCTCCCAGTGTTTAGCTTGGGCCTCTATGTTATGTTGATTGTTTCAACTATGACACAAAGATATCACTCCATATGGATCAATCCTACTCATATATAGCTTACCAAGGCTTCAAATTTGTATGGACCATCTTAACATAATAGAGTAATAATAATATAGAATATGGTTTAATCTCACTCACCTACTTTCTCAGGGATTTGAAATCATTTTAGAGTTGTACAAGAACATTAGGGAGATTACATTATAAGGATAATGAAACAAGGAATTATCCCACCAACGCACTATCCTGTAGGCTTTACACAAGTATGAACATATTTGGGATAGTGGAGAAGTGAGATTTCATTGTGTGGTATCATCTCACCCACATACCATTCGGGCAAAATATAGAAAATTAACTATCTTTTGAAGCATAATAAAAGTGCCCATGTCCCTAGTAACTTCTTTGAAATAGACCAACTGTCAAAAGTCTTTTTGGAAAGTCCTAGGATTTCCAAGATCCATGGAAGTTTCCATGTGGCATCGAGACAAACTCAGGCACCTGTAAGAAAATTATAAAAGACACCTTGAGTAATTTGGAATTAAAAGCCAATGGATAATAATTTGAAAATAGAAGATTATGATTATTTGAGTTTAAAAGGCCACAAATGTTCAAAATAAAATGGCTATGAAGAAACCCAAAAAATGACTAATTACATAATGAAGTAATGCCCTGACTTAGCCATCTTACTTAATTCAAAAGTCAGTTTAATCTATTTATGTGAAAGTGACTAGGTTTAAAATTAAACCTTATAAACATTTAAACATTTTGACTCAAATGAAAGAAAAAATGGATTGAATTCATCAGGAATACAAGACATACAAACTCAAAAATAGTTAGATGATTTTCACAAATCCAATGTGAAATAGTCTAAAAGGAAGGTGTAAAATGTTATTTAAAAACACCAATAAACAAAATAGACTAAAAATTACTAGTTTAATGCATTCAAATTTTTATATTAATGTATCCTAGATGGAAATTAGACAACCAACCTCAATGGACTCAAAGTATAAGACTAGAAACCTTAGGGAAAGAGGGTTACTATTTTCAACATAAAAAATGGGGCATGTTATGTACCAAAAATGGTGACCTTTATAAGGAGAGTAATTTTCCTAAATCAAGACCCATATCATGAATCTTTAGAACTAAAATAGGGGCATCAACCAAACATAATTCTTGTTACAAAATATAAACATGAAAGTCCTAAAGCCTACCTCAACATGGAGCATACTAAGTTGATCTCCTATTCATACCTCTAATGTGTCTGTATAGTGATTTTTAAGTTATCAACTTTTTTTAATCCAAATGGAATCCATCAGTTATTTAAGAGAAATATGAGTCTTCGATAGGGGACTTGAGGTTAATTGTCTTGAAGGGGAAGTGGCAAGAGCATTTCTCTTCTACCAACTAAGATTCCATAACCTCGATGGAGTTACTTTTGGATCCTTCCAAGGCCTTGCTCCACTTCCATCTAGCTTAGAATTCCTACAATAGATTTTCCTAGATCAACCCTATATGTGGATAGATTTAGGATTTACCCTTTGGATTCACTTTTTTTTTTGGAATTTTTTAGAGTCTTTCCACTAAGGGTTTAGGAACCAAACCATGGGTTAAATGATGATCTCAAAAACCTCATGAATACTCAAAAAACCTTCATGAACCCACTATCCTCATTTTTTTAATATGTGGTTTTAACTGTAGTTGAAATGTGTGGAATAGGAGAATCCATGTTTGTATTCATCCCCATGATTTATTAAGTATCATAGACCTTCATAATTTTTATAATGCATCAAGAATACGTCTATTCTACACTTCTACCCAGTCTTCTTATCCACAGTCTAAACTCATCATGTTAGGACAACACTCCTAGGAATCAATCACCAATTGGAAGAATCAAACACCCTTACTTGAAATTATAGATAAGTATATCCCATCTTAACATATTGTTTCCTTATTTCTACCTTTCAATATTTTACACCAAAATGAAATGGGATAATTAACACATATAGAGTTGTTGATAAAATAACTCATCAACCCATAAGATTTAAATATTCATTTTCATTAAGGCACAATAGGTCAAGAAGTATGTACCAAATGCTAAAAACTAAAAAAAACAAGAAAATAAAAGCAAGAAAGCAAACCTAACATAGGAAAGGAATGATAGAAATAAAAAGATAAACAACAAGAAAACTAATCTACAATAGTAGGGATCTACACGCTATACACTTTCTAGAACATATCCATAAATATTATTCTATTCAAACTCCCCATGTGTTCCAAGGTGTAACTAGGTCAGGTTGTTCACTATCAGTTAGAATCCATATAAATTAAAGATCTCTACAAATCATACCACTCAATATATTTGATCTTTCATGAATCTTAGGAATTAGTTGATAATTAAAATGAGTTAATTCAATAATAAGATAGGTGCACATACATATTTCAACACATAATTTATAAAGTAAACTAGAATTCTTAAATATATCTCGTTCATAAAACACAAACACCCTAAAATCCATATGTAATCACTCCCTGGGATTAATAGAGTTAAAATACTAAACACTATCACCCATATCCATGCAAGGAAACACGGCATATTTGTAATCAATACTTTATTTAGAATGAAACACCTAAAGATCATCCTCATGCCTATTATTTGATACTTCATTACCTACTTGGGGAAAGCTATGTACTGCAAGATTTTTATTCATAAAATTTGTGATCTTCCTTTACACAAAAATCATATTTCATATAAGTACCATGATTATAAGCATGTTCAAGATGAATAGGATCTTTTTTTTATTTATCATAGGCTGGATAATTCAAAACCTCTCAACAAAAAACTTAATCTATAACCTCACAGAAGCCATCACTTTCATCTATTCATTTCAAGTCAAGCTATAAAAAATGATTTTTCACAAGATTGTATACTACAAACACAAGTTTAAATTGATCATTATTGTGAAAAGGTGAATTATTATAATAAATCATAGAAAGAGACTCATTATGAGTTGGATATGAAAAGAAACCAATGGGCTCATAAAATGTTACCTTGCCATCCTAATGATCATAAACAAGGAGGTCTATGAGTTGAAGCTCAATTTATAGGGTGATGTAAGTTAGAGGCTCCTTGGTTACCCATTTTAGAGAGTTGGGATTAAATCCAAAGAATTTTTCCATGGTGTCCCTTTCCTATAGTTCATCTTTCTTTGAGTTCTTTTGATCACTCTTATTTTCTAGATAGCTTAAATAGTTCAATATACATATAGCTAGGATAAGTATCTTCATCTTACTCAAAATTAGGGTCCTCATGGTTAAAAAAAAGATATTTTTCATTTTCATGACCTTGTAAGCAAATATTAAAATAATAAAAACCTACCTTCTTATTCAACCAATCATAAATAGGAAATATATTTACTTTGGGTTCATTGAATGGGCTATTAAGTAGAAGGGGTTCGGTAGTTTCCAATGGTGGAGGACTTGGGGAATCTAATAGAGGGGATTTTTTTAGTTATTTATTATAATTATAGGGTTAAACCATGTTCCTATATATTATATATCTCTAAACTACTATCATCACTTTCTTTGTTCACCTCATTGAATGCAGGCATTGGGGTGGATAACAGAAGGAATCTTTTGTTTGATGACGTAACTCTTCTTGGTAAATTCCTAGTCCTTCATCTTATTTCCACCTAAATTTCTCTTGAAATTATATGACTTCTTATTTTACAGCATGCATAAGTCTTTTCACTTTACTAATGTCACCATATGGATGATTAACAAATTCATAGTTAAGTAACTTAAATATGATGGCTTATGTTGTAGTGGAATGGGGTCTTGGGTTTGCTTCAACTCAGGTAGAACACTATTGGGAGAGGATAAAGATTTTATTGAGATTAAAAAAGGAATCATAAATTGATGTTCAAGGCTTTGACTATTGGTGATGCAGTTGGGTGTGAAGTTGAGGTACCCATCATAGGCCTCTCCCTTCAAGGTGAAAAGAAAGAGCCTACAGGTTATATCCTCAAACTATATTCCCAACATGTGCATATCCATATGTAGTATATAATTTGTTCCTTAGATTCATCTAGACATCCATTTTCAAATGCCAAGAGGGAATCAAAGGGATCCTCAAGTAAAGGATGTTGAGATCCCATAATGCTAATGGATAAGATGATGAGCCAAGCCATCTTAGAGAAGATCTAGGCCTAGTTATCATTATATTTTAGTCTAGATTTATATTAAATAGAAAAAAAGAATAAAAAAAATACTAAATATCAATTAAAAAAATGAGACAAATTTACCCAAGATCACCAAGGCCCTCCTTGTAGCACCAAAAATTGTTGGTCTCAGAATGTGACTCACCCTCATAAAATGCTCATTGGATTGAGCATTATAAAATAAGTACATGGAGTTCAATCTTAGAAGGATGGAGTCCCATTATTTTTAGGATTTTTTGGTGATCCAATGGCCAATATTTGACTAAATAAATATAGAAAGGGTATCTATATAACTTGTTTCAATAGAGGCTCACAATGGGTTATTGTTAACTTTTTATCTAAGTTTGATTCCTAATTAACTCTACTAATGAAGACCTACATTTAGTTTCACTATAATTCATTTTATTCCTAAACTAAGATAAAGGTATCATCAAAATAAAAAGGAGAGATATGTTAGGGTAGGAAATAAATGGGTTATCTTTGATCACACAAGCCATCAAAGTACTTTTAGTAGTGAATAAACTTGGCCATAGTTATACCATTGTGTGCTTGATCTAAGTATTACAAAAATTCAAGACGCACTATAGGAAATATCATAAGGGTAAATTTTAAGCACCATTAGTTCATCTAACGTATTGATAAGTGTGTCAATGACATGTATCTATTACACACATTATACATAAGATAGATCCTTGATAAGGAAAGCTAATAATTATGGAGTAAATCAAACTAGTTATGATCATAACAAGAATTCACATACATATATAAGATAGTCATTCATCCACTAATATATTCAAAATAAATAATAACTCATAACCTATAGTTATTTCACACCACGGTTTTGGGAAAACATAGATAAAATAATAATAACACTAATAGACCAATTTAATTAGTTATTGCACAATTAAACAAAGATTATCTTAATGGAATAAAATATCACTTACAATTCTTAGCACTTAATGAAAAGCATAAATTGAAGATATAAAGACTTGAATTGAACACAACATTTTAAATGGACTAAAAATTAATTCACACTATGTATTCAACATATAACAAGGTGTCTATTACAATTTGCCTATTTAGGTAAGTAAAATGGGAAACAAATAGAGAAAGAATTGTTGGTACACTCCAAGATAATTGTATCAAAACTTTGACACTAATAATGTCCCCTCCTTTTTCAATACAAATAAAATCTCTACTTGAATAGACATAAGATAAGTCATGGACATTAATTGCATTCATTTTTAGGTAGTTGGAAAATTTAGACTTGAAACGAAAATTCCAAGGTTACCCTTTTATAAAAAAATTTATCAAGCATATTGTCATTATTTCAATTAGTTTAGACATGATATTATCCTTCATCCAAAAGTAATTCATAATTTAATGTCATATCCATATCTTATCTCCATGAATCTATATGTAGTCATATGATTTATCCCAATGATAATGCCCTCTCTCTACCACTTGGATTATACATATACTTTCCATGTTCTTGAATGGATTGAATAATCATTATGAAAATACTTGTATTAACGTCCTTCCTTGGACTTTGAAGCAACTTTGGATTAGTATTCATTTACTAGGCACAAGGAAGTACTTAGGATTGCATCAGGATTACAATCCACTCATGATTATGTACAATCAATTTCTATACCTCTTTAAGGTTGGGATTATATTTTATTCTCTTCATGTAATCCTATTGCACACATCATGTTAATTATTCCTTTCTCATTCATGATTCAATCGATCTATGATTTAATTATGCAGATCAAATTGAATGCATAGTCTATTATGGGGATTTGATGGTTTTGAAGGGTAGATGGGCCATCAATTTTATGATCATGCCTTGTTGGATATACTCCCATCATTTAATTAATTTTGATGGGGTCCTTTCCACACAACATATCCTTTCCTTTCCTTCACTACAAAAGTGGATTTACTTATGTGGGTCCTATTTTCCTACTTAGAAAGTTTTTGTCATCCATGGGATTTAGCTCTATTGCTCACTTTTGTTTTTCTATGGACATGTTGCCTCTCCTCGCTTTCCCTAGGCTATGGTAAACTGGGAGACTAATAGCTCCATATAGCACTCATTTATTTTTTCCTAATTTGTAGCTATTTTTGATGATTTATTTATCTTGGTCCTATAAACTACACTAATTATTTCAATTGTGACATAGATATATCATGCCATGTGGTTGAATCTCATTCAACTAGAGCTCAGGTAGGCTTAAAAGTTTCATGGACCACCTCTGAATAGTAAAGTAGGGTGATTACATAATGTGGTATGATCTTATTAACCCACTTTCCTAAGGCTCTAACTTCACTTATCAGTTGTTTGAGAACATCTAGCTTAGAGGGATAGTGAGATGATGCCACATGTCATATTTACCAAACCAACTAGCCTAGAGGCTTTATGTTGGTATAACCATCTTTGAGATAGAAAAGTAGGGGGATTTAATCATGTGGCATCATCTTGCTCACCCACTATCCTAGAGAGTTATTGGTGTGGATACTCATTAGGAAAACTATCAAAAATCATCTAATTCCTGTAAAATATCAATAAAATGCCATGTATCCCTAAGACCTTTTATGAAATTGACCAAGTGTCAAAATTCTTTTGGGTGTGGCCTAGGACTATCGAGAGCCACAAAAATTTTCATGTGGTGCTAGGATAAACTTAGGCACATGCAAGCATAATATAAAATACACATTAAACAAATTTAAATTAAAAGATGATAGTTAAGCATTTGAAATTTTACATCTAGGATAATTTGAATCCAAATGGCCACAAAAATTCAAAATAAAATGGCTATGAAGAATCCCAAGAAATGACTATATAGAATTATAAAATTATAAGACTTAGCCATTTTTATCTATTTAAAATTCAATTTAATCCATTTATATGAAAGTGACTAAGTTGAATAGTAAACATAATAAACAATCAACCATTTTTTACTCAAGCGAAAGTAGAAATTGATCAAATTACTCAAGAAAAGATGCCATAAAAACTCAGATATATGTAGATAATCTGTATAAATACAATGCAAAAAAATCTAAAAGGAAGATATAAAATGTATTTTTAAAAACAAATAAAAATATACTAAGACTTGGTAGATTCATGCACATTCAGATTTTTAGCTTAAAGTAGCCTATATGTGAATTAGACAAGCAACCACAATGGACTACTCAAAGTATAAATACGAATCTAGAGTGAAAGAGGGTCCCCATTTTTAGCATGAAAAAATGGGGTGTGTTGGATCCTAACAATGTTCATAGGTATGTTTCCCTACATCTATAGTAATCGAATCCCCTTGTCTTCTCTCAATATATATAGTTAATTGATCTAACTCACTCTATAATTTGATAGTCTGTACAAGCCTTGAGGCTAACTGTCCATGTCACCATCCCCCATCACCTTATAGGTTAGATATCTCTACATTTATTTTTATGATATCCCATCATAATATATCAATCAAAGCCTCATCCCATAATCATCAAACTAGTGGCGATGACCTTGTCCCATCTCCTCTAATCATTAAAATCATGGGTTTTTGAAGATATCACATATACTTTATCTCCTCCATCACATTTATCTCTATCTTCCTCATTATCACTATTAATCATAATAATTAGTTAATATCCTATACTACCCCCTCCCTTAACTCCATCCTATCCTCCATCATCTCCTCTTTAGCTACACTCCAAATGTTACATCCAACTATACCATCATCACCTACTTTACTCTCATTTGCGTTCATACCATCAAGGATCTATGAATCATCACTCAATGTCCTTGACCTTTGATGTGGAATGGTAACCTTCACTATTATAAATTAATCTGACCATGCCTTTTATAAGTGTCACCCTTACATCCACCACATTCTTCCTCCTCTAAAACTATATCTATTTTAGGTAAATCTCGCTCTCCTCTGCTAACCTTGGATATATCCTTATCCCGCTCTTAGTTCCCAAAATTTCACTAAGCATTTGTGCCCTACTTTTAAGATATTATTGTCTAATTGTCTAAATTATTTCCCCTAATGTGTAAGAATGTTCACTTAAAGTAGCACAAACCACACTATCATGTTCATATTGTAGAAACCCCTATGAAATCTTGATTTTGAATAACACTTAATATATTTGAGTTTTATATAATATTACAAGGTATATGATAAAAATGTATCCCAATAGAAATTTTAGGGTTTAGTGCAAGTTTAAAAAAGTTTTAAAGTGTATGTATACTTCCCAATGAACATCTCGATGAAAGAAAAAAAACTCAAAAAGATCTTGTTAAATATAAAAGCTACAAATGGATTTTAAACTTCCCAACCCCACAATATGTGATTGGAATAAAAGGGGGTAAAATGAAAAGTCTCAAAATGCACATAAGTATCCCACATGGAGTCACAAGTAGGAAAATTTTAAATGAGGTCAAAAAGCAAACTAATGTTTTTTTTAAAATGCCACAAGTAAGATTTATATATATATGTGTGTGGGCCCATGCCAAGTGGTTAGTGGAGATTATCAATGCAAATGCAACTTTGAAAATTATAAAGTTGTAATTTACCTCCTGATCCCAAAAACACATGGTGGTAAAGAGGACCACATGCAAAATAGAAAGGTAGGTGGGAAACTCAACAGGGAAAGCACATGTAGAGAACAACTTTTCAATTTATAGATTGTAAATTGTTATCAAACCTTTAAATCCCATAATATAACTAAGACCATTGACCATATGGAAAAAAAAATGGAATTTTGTTATAGTGTTTAATGTTTAATGCAGGTTTTACCAATGTGAAAAGAGTAGTCAAGAATATTAGGTAGAACTACAAGTCAAAAATGCAAGTTTTGGACTTACAAATTACAAGCTTCAAGCTAGTGTTCAGATATTGACAGAAAGGTAAAAGTGTAAATAATAATTAAAAATTTAATTTACAAGTTTTCTAAATTGCAAATTGTTAACTATGTGCTGGAACCCATAGTAAGGTGTAGATCAAAGTGAAAAGTGAGGAGGGTTTTAGCAGAATTAGATGGTGGAATTTAACATTAAAAAAGTAAGTATTCAATTTTTAGATTGTAATTGATATTCCCAAGACTATGGATTTCAAAAAATATGTTCAACACTTTAAAACCTAATTTCCATGTGTCTCCTACATATTATGATATGTTAAATCAATGATATAGATGTTACTCCCTCTATTTAACCTATACAGTAAAAGGAGTATGTTACTACTAAGGATGTGAATTCACATGTTAAAATTTTAGATAGATTTCCTTTATCTTATAATAAAATTGATGAATGGAAGCATGGTGACATGATTGCATTAATGTTTCCCTCTCCTAAGAAGAGAGATGTTTCAGGATTTACTTTAAGAAGATAAATTACCTTTAGGAGTTTCCAATCAATGCTTGTGGTGTACTAAAGTCTTATTCTAATCAGTTTGAGAACAAGTTCCAAGCCCCAAAATGCAGGATGCATCTAGTGATGAGATTTAGGAGAAGTGGTTTTGGCATAATAATGTGGATAAGATCCCTAACAAATGAAATAAATTATTTCCTCACTACAAAATAGAAGTATTTGGAAGAGACATAAAGGCACAATGTGCCAAAATTCTCTTATTAGATTTTCTCAAAAAAAATTTAGTGGATATGGAGGATTATATAGTAAGAAGAGAAGTTTCTAGGAGTCAAAAGTTGTACAAGGTAGAGTTAGAATCAACGAGAGACAAAGAGTCCACTACCTTATCTGTAGATTTTAACCATGTCATGCAGTTTGATTATGCCTTGTAATAGTCCATATTTGATGATTTTTTAAGGTTTTAGACATATCTAAGAAATGTTTTCAAGAATATTTTTGCTTTAGCATAGGATTACTTATACATCAGATGATGATCCCAACAAGGATGTTAATATTACATTTTACAACATTCCTACTCTAAGGAGGCTATTGATTAAATCTAAATACCTAAAATTCATGGTGGTACATATACCTATGTTGATGAAGGTGGATGTCTTAGTTTTGATAAAGGTCCTTGGAAGGATCCAAAAATAATTAATTTCATTTTAAATGGGGAGATAAAATTTGAGGAAAACAAATTATGACCTTAATAGTTGATGAAGGGAAAATGATATCTCCTGGTAAATGACACATTATGAAGGGATAGTGGATTAAATGTTTCACATTGAGTTGCCATTAACTAACACCAAAGATGATGTTCCTATATATCATCCTAGGTTTCCTTATTTTATAAACACACGAATGGTTACTACTACAAATTACTAAATATGAATGGGAAAAACAATGTGTAAAATGCACTTCATAAAAATGAAAGTTAAAATATGCAGTCTAACCTCCCAATCCTATCAGTCAAATCAGCATAATAAAGTCAACTCAAATGGAGGTCCATGGGAGTTTTTAAATATTAATATAATTGTGAATTTTTACAAATGTACAAATTACAAAATGCACTTAGATCTCGCATACCTATTAGTTAAAATGAAATCAACATGAGGTCCTAGTTCAAAGTGGAACTTTTAAGGCAAAATGCAAGTTGCATTTTTGAAAATTGAAAATTGCACTTGAATCTCTCGTGTCTGTGGGGAAACTTTCCAGGTGAAGTGCAACTCCAAATTATAAGTTTTAAAATTGTAAATTGTAAATTGTAAATTACACTTAGAGTTCCCAATTCCACAAGGAAACTTTTCAAGGGAATTGCAACTCTAAATTACATGTTATAAATGTGTTGATGAACTCTAGATTTTTTCCATGCAAAGGAAGTGGAAAATTTCAAATGGAAACTAAAGTTACCCATAAGGATAAAAAGTGAAAAATAATGCACTTAAGCTCCATAAAATATTGGTGGAAACCCTAAAAAGTCAATAGGGACAAAGTCAAAAGTGGAAAATCAAGTTGAAGAAAAAAGAAAAAAGGTTAAAATTAACTAAGTCTTATATTTCCAAATATTTTGATTATTTCAAAAACCTCCATGGAAGGAATTTTGTAGGGTTTTCAAGGCCAACGTGGGCCATTAAAAGAATATCATACAAATGTATATGGATTTGGAGTATTCCAATACCATCACTGTAAGACAAGGGGTGTTATTTGGAATGCATAAGAGGAAGGGTAGTTGTCTATAAGTTTTCAACTATGAAAATGAGTGGTTAAATTCATGGGCAAGTGGTTACACATGAATACAAAGAGTTGGTTTTGATCTTATGGGAATATTCTCACTCAAACCTAGTTGTAATGAATTTCCATCCAAAGAGATGAAAGGTTTGTTTGAAAATATTCACCATGACATGGATAGGTAGTTTCTTCAATGATTCACATCTTCCATCTAGAGAATTTTAGAGGAACTTTGAGAGTTCATTTCAAGTTTTTAATATCAAAAACTACAAATTACTAAATCAAATGGGGTGAGAAATTTGTATAAAAAGAGAGCTTGTCTCTTTTCAAAGGTTTGTTGTTGGTTGTTGTTCTATCTATGTCAAGGATATTTCAAATTTTAGGATCCTTGTTATGTGTGCATTTTGCCTCTCTTTCTAAGGTGGTTTTAGTTGTACAAACATTATCAAGATCTTAGAGCATTGTATGTGTCTCCCCTATTCAAGAACAAACTCACAATGCTTCTTCCCATGTCAACATTATATAACAATGATGTATAAAAGGTTTAATTTCAAGATAATGAAAAGTAACTATGGTTTTAATCTTTCCTATTAATTAAATCAAATAATATCTTTTATAGGCTCTATTCATTGGATATATGGTTTAATTATTATGAATAGTTGTCATCTTAGGCATAGATCTAGGTTATAAACCCCTTTCTACATTGTGATTTGGAAATGTGTTGTTGATAACCCCTTAAGGGCACCTTGGGTTTATGGATTTGATAGGAAAAACCATTTTAATCTCTAGCTGTGGTGTGTGCTTTAGGGTTTTAAGAATCATTTGAATATTTGTATTTTATTGGCATAAATGGATGCAAATCATCCCTATTAGTTTCCTTAGCTTATATTTCAATCTTTCACACTTATTTAAAATGAGTGATGTCATGCATATTAGAATAATTATTTCTATTTGAAAATACACATCACTCTTTTATAATTATTTAACTCATCCTATCCTATTATACCTTGTAAATAATACACCCTATTGAATATGTGAAGCGTTATTTGCTTGTAGATGCATAAATATTGTAAATCTAAAATATATTTATATATTTTTATTTAAATACTAGCATTATAATCTCCTATTTGGCCTTAGGTTATTTAAAGTATCTAAAAAATGAAGGATGCAATCATATTCACATTTATCAATAGTAGCCTGTGTATGGACTAGATCATTTGCCCTGCCAGTGTGACAACTCTTCCTGAGTAAACCGTGCAAACTTGGTTATGTTTTGGTCTAATTATTGTATTTTTGTGTGTTAATAATCCCTATTGATATTTAATTAAAGTATCCCTCCATGTGAGTAAGCTACCCCTTAGGTCCTCTCACCTTATTTTAGGTAGAGAGAGAAGTAGTATGGTGCTAGACATAGCCTCTATCAATGATTTCAAATCATTATCTATGTTCAGTCCATCCTGATGCCCTTCCTAGACTATAAAAACATATTTATGGGTTTTTTTTTAATTTTGTTTACCATAATACCCAAGTGTGCAAGGTTGAGTGTAAGAGGTGTAAAACTGGGAACCAACACTTCACTTGCACTATTACCAGGGATATGAGATGCTTGGTTAGTTGTGTGTTAGGAACTCTTGTGGAGAGCTATTAATATCATGTTCTAAAGTTATATGTATTGAAATATTATATGTACTAAAATTATCTACTTAATTTTAGATAATTATTATTCATAATATCTCATGTTCTTAACATTTGAGGTTATTTGAGCGTGCTTTACTACTTTTAGCCATCAACTATGCATCACTCCACTAGGGATATTGTTAGAGACTTGAAAGTTTGTGTACATTGACATATGTTAGATTTATTACAAAAGATTGGTAACTTGTTCATGTTTTAGGGTGTTTTCTCCCTTTGAACATGAATCTGAAATTTTTAATGACTTTGCTTTCATATCTCATCACTAATTTCAGCAAAGTATGATTTTAGTATGTATCACAACAAGTTTCTAACTATTAGAACTTTGCTTCGAGTGGTGACTCTAACATGTCATATGCTTTTAAGGAAGATTAGTTATGATTTTTAATATCTTCATTAATATTTGAGTGTTCTTTTATTTGTAAAGCTAGAAGGACTAAGATCATCCTTCAAAGTTGACTCATCAAAGCATCTTGTCTCACCATTAAGTATTCATCAAAGAAGAAGGAAACAAGTTTGAAGGCTAATTGAAGTACAAAGTTTAGCTACAAAGGAGTGTTTAGATTGTCAATATTATGGTACACCTAAAATTGTTTTTGAACTTCATTTAATTGAATATTATAATAGTTTTCCTAATCATTTAAATTCATATAGTCCCATTTTTTACCCATCACCTTCTCAAACAGTTGAATCTCCTCCTAAGTTTGATCTACCAAGTCCACCTCACTCACACCCTCGCAACCCTTTGTGATTTTATCTTTAATCTACCATTGAAATAATCATGAGTCATATGGATCAAGATGAAAATGAACATCCTATATTTAGGATTCCAAGATTCATACTTATCAATTTTGATGAAATGGAAGGTTACCCTAATGAAGTCTCGAATGAAGTAAGGAACCACCTTCCTAAATTTCAAGGGAACAATGCAGTGATTGGTAATCATCAATTAAGGTATTTCAAAATTATCTTTGAATATTATGAGGTTTAGTATGAGTATGTTTAAATTAATTTATTTTTCCAAAAGATGGAATAAGATGATCATGAGTGGTTCAATTCCCTTCCTTGTGGATACATTGATTCATGAGAAGAATTGAATAATGCTTTCAAAATTAGGTATGGTAATAGGATTGATCATAGGTTTCTTTTGGAATAATTTTAAAACATTAAGAATAACCCGAATGAGTGTGTGTAGGAATTTAATACAAGATTCAACAAAACTATGATGAGGTTGCCTAATAAATATTATGCCTAGTGACACAATTTGCCTGTTTAAATATTATGATGCCTTTGAAAAGAAGGTTGCATACTACTTGAGAGACAAGGCTCCTACAAACCTAATATTGGAATTCAATATGGCCATCCAAATTAAGAAAAACATTAAGGTTGTGGGTAAAACTTTGAATAAGCAGGCTGATGTAAAGTTGGTCAATCCTAAAAAAATGTAATCCACCAGACTACCAACTTGATGAAATAGTGAAGACTTTGGCCTCTACTATCAAGGAGATGTCCCACAAGTTGGGTAGAGATGAGAAATGGATACCTCATGGATCTAAAATTCAAGAGAGAAATCTAAATTTTTTTTAGGCACAAAGGAGACCTACTTTCCACATTAGTAATAAGGATAGAGGGAAGAGGCTTGCTCATGATGAAATAAATGATAGAAATCAAAATAGATATGTTGGAAAGGAAGTGTTTGATCCATTAAATCCCAAGGTAAACAGTTTAAATCGTGATATTGACATTGATTAGTGTGATATGTGCTTCCTTCCCCATCTACCTTGTGATATTGTTGAATGGTTTGATGAAAATGTAGAGGAACCTGAGTTTACATTTGATGATGCTAAGTTTTTGATGTTAGATTATCAATTATCTTAAAGCGAAGTGTCTAGATCCAAAGAACTATTAAGTGTTACTACTATTTATTAGTTTTAGAGTTTAGTATAAAATGTCTATGTCCGAAATTCTAAATTTGTTTATGATTTTAACACTACACAACCATATGAATTGCCCAATCATGATTTCAATTTTTTGTGAACAATGATGATTAAGAAGTATAATGGGTAATTTATTAAATTGAGGATAGGTAGATGATAATTAACATAATAATTATCAAAGATAAATAATATAGTTTAAGAAGAAGGAAATAAGGTGTTGCTCCTCAAGACACTACCCCTACAAATCGAAGGGCATGTGATGTAAGGAAGTCAATAAAACTATAATTGTCCCTAATTATTCAAAGTTAGTGCATGTTTCCCAAGTTTTCAAACTAAGAGGTGATCCATCCAAGAATAGAGTACCCATATTATCCAACATCCCTAAGGGTGTGAGTGATGTTAGAAATAACCTACCATTAGGGACTGATGTTAAAAATGCTAATCTATCCCAGCCTATTCCTCTTCAAACTTTAAATGATCATATTAAAGCTGAAGGTGTTGTCATCCTACTTCCTAATACTCATTGTCCTCAGTATAGCATGTGTGATATGGCTCAAGTGTTGATCCAAGTAAAAATCTTTGTGCCACCTTTTGAATTATTATGAATACCTAAAAGTAGGAATAGGGCATTTGAATACTTAGAATTTGGTGAGAGTACAATTTCAAATGAAATTAATTCACCCCAAACACTCCTAGATAATGATGAAGAATCAGATGATATTATTGAACCAACCCCAGAAGTTTACTTTGGGACTGCATTGGTATGGATTTAACTGAATTTGGATTTGTTTTACACCTCCTTACTAATTAATGTCTTAATTGATCACAACTACATGATTGATTTTATATCCTCTTATAATGTGATACCCGTGACTATCTTTAATGAACTTGGAGTGAAAATCACATAAGCCTTTATCAAATGCTATGCCATAGACACATGAGAGGTGTTAGCTATTGGGAAAGTCAAAGGATTGGTAATATAGTTGTAAATTCATCTAGGTAAATATTTGAATATGGATGTCATAGTTATGGATTGCTTGCCTAAGTGGGGGATGATGTTATCACAAAAATGGGCCACTAGCATAGGTGGAAGTGTGAAAATGGACCTTTCTTATGCCACCATTACTTTGGAGGGTAAGATGGTTAAACTTCATAAAGACTCAAAGATGCTACATGTACTTGAAGATCAAAAGCATGTTATAAATGAAGTGTTGTACATGGATGTGGATTTGGGTAGCTTCATTGGAAATGTGGATGATGTTGAAAACCATACTATTCTTGATGTTGGGCTTGACAATGAAGGTGATGTTTGGAAATTTTCATTTGATAGATCTTGCTCCAATCTTAGAAATGTAGTTGTGGTTATCTTTTATGACCCTAATGGTAAATGTTTAAATTTTTATTTCAATCTATCCTTTTAGTCCATGAATACTATTGTTGAGTATGAGTCACTTTTTCCTAGTTTTATAATTATCCATGAACATGGAATTACAATTCTGATTGTAAATGGTGATTCTAAGCTCGTGGTTAAGTACGTATATGACGTTTATGCCACCAAAAATAAAAGGTTGAAATAATATAGAAATATTGTTTCAGACTTGTTAGATTTATTTAATGATTTTAAAATTTACTACCATGATAGAAGTTTCAATGAAGAAGCTAACAAACTTGTAGGGTTAGGTTCTTAATTCGAAATTAAAAACATGAACTTCATTGTTAGCATCAAGTGGAGGTGTTTGTTAGGCCTTAAATCTTAGACAATATTCATCATTGGTAATTTTTTTCATGATGATGAATAGATTAGAAGGTTTTTTAATTATGAAGCTAAGTTCCAAGATCAGCTCATAGACTTGGAATCCATCATTCAAGTTTGTCATGGAAAAGAAACCTTGTTTGAGAAGGATATAATTCAGCTAAAGACAAACACTCTCCCTACAAGATTGGCATGTTTAGAAGAATCTTTTGATGGAGTGGATAGAATTAAAAATAGAAATTCATTTATTTCAAATAATGTGGCTAAGTATAATTTGGGTTCTCATGACAATCCAAGGAATATTTGGTTGGTACTCACCTAAGCGCAACAGAAAAACAAGATTATAACAAGATGTTAAAAAGATATAAGATCATTTGTCTTGGTCTTATTCTGAGTTGAAAGAACATAGGGAAGACGTGTTTCAACAAGTCATCCCATTGCATCTTTATATCAAGCCTTTGAGGTAGAATCAAAGACATATTAACCTTGTCTTGGTAACTGAGATGTGTAGACACCTAAAACTAGCCACCGCTAACCTCCAACTAGGATTTTAACTAATTTCTACCAAAGCACACAATTTGGCCTAAAATACTAAAACTCATTAAATAAGTTGAAATTGATATATCTAAGTTCCAATTTTGGCTAGGGTATCTCTAAATGGGGAAATGTAATTTATGAGAGAATTAGCTTTGATAAGATCATTTTAAGTCATAATAACATTTTCACACCTAAGTGCTCTAGATTGCTCTTTTCTACCAAATTTATTGCATAAGACACGTGCCTTTGTTATTTTGTGTTATAAACATCCTGAATGGGATAAAAAAAATACAATACATCTGACATTGCATCTTAATTCCAATCTATTCAAATTTCAAGCCAATAACGATACATTTTGATTAATTTGATGAAATTGTGCACCAAAGGGCCAAAAATTGCACCAAGGTGACTAATCATGCTAAAATCTAATTAATTCAAATCATGAGATTAATTAAGAATTATATGGAGATTTTTTAATATTTGTTTTTAAAATAAATATTGAATATCTACATCATCAAATGACATGATTTCTTTGGAAGGCATCCCTAGGCCATAAATGCATAAAATATCAAGATTAAGCTACCCCATGCCTTGATAAAACCCTCCATGCCTCTTAAATGCCCCTCTATTCTAAATATTTATGAGGGATATTTATAAATTTTATTATATAATTATATTAATTCATGGCCATGTATCTCAATAATTATATGGATGGTCATAGTTGATCGTAAACCATTTTGAAAATCTATAAATAGAAGAGCTATGAATAGGAATATTAAGATTGGATAACACAAAGTTATAATGCACAACTAATTCCAAAATCCATTGAAATTAGTGTTATAATACCAAATTATTGAGCCAAGCCAAAATTCAAAACCATCACAAAGGTGCCAAGGAGAAGAGGAGATAACCAAGCCTCCTTTGATAAAGACTCATTGAGCACAAGCTAAGCAATCCACTTCAACAAGCTATTTGGAGAATCCAAGGAAGGTGAAGGATTTTTTTGTCTTTGCATTCTATTTTTGTTTCTTACTTGGTTTTGTTAATACTTGAGATAGGCTTAGGGTGTTATATTAGTGTGGTTTTTGTTTGGATTTTATTTCATTCACTAACACCATACTAATCTACCCCTATTGCAATCCTATGTTCACAAATGGCACATTTGGTGGGACCCTATCCTCAAAAATTTGGTCATAAGTCACCTACAAGCAAACTAATAACCCTTTTCATGCATGATCTTAGAGTGTGGAAGCAAGGAAGCTAAAAATTTGGCTAAAAGTCCATTTTTCTAGATATAGTGGTTTTATCCCTATGGAGTCATGAACTTGTTCTCTACACTGCAATCCCACAACTCCATAGTCATTGTATTGCAATCCCACAACTCTAAAGTCATGGTATTAAAATATTGCCACTCCAAATTCATGTTATTGAAATCTCATGATTGATTCATTCACCTTTTTGCACTATGAGTGAAGATATTACATGACTCAGTCACCTTTATGAGGGGGACTTCATTACCTCTTGAAAGCTCTATAGGGAAGATTTGACCTCGGGTTTCATCTCCTAGAATTGACTTCAACACCCCCCACTAAGATCATAGGTTAATACACCTTTTAGTATTGGGGTTAAGCATCAGGATGTATTTGCACATTATACATCACACTCCACTGAACAAGTAATGGATGTAGTGGTTGTAAAAAGGGCAAGGCATTTTTACAACAAGTCAAGTGTCATGGACACCCAGTTAAAGTATGCTTATTTTGCATCATTTGGCATGAAATTAATTATGTAATTTATCCATCTAGAATGTTTAAAAACTTGTTAGTTTCGTTAATCCCACTTTGTCATACCCTATCAGTTTAAGATTTAAGATGATTAGGTAGTTGTTTTATCCTGGTCTTAGATTACTTGGTCTTGTTTGAGAGTCAAAACCTAGTATTAAAAATTGATATAAATCAAACACATCATCCCAAAAATTCTTTGAGCAAGGAGGTGTTATGCAACCCATGTAGATGTCATCTTTTGCCTTGTTCAAAATATCATACATTTTGTGTCATATCATCTATTTTGGGTGTATTTATGTTACCCAATTGAGTATAGACCTTTTTACAAAATTTTTTAAGTCCTTCGTTTGTAATATAAATTTAAAATTTCACCTTCATAAGTTCATAGGGTTGATTTGTTAAGGGGGTTTTCCATTTGCACTAAACATGAGGGAAGTTAGTTTCAATTTCTAATTTGGGTTGAAGGCCATTTAAGACTCATCATCATTATCATCATTGGTGGACTCAAGTAATCTTGTCCAAATACTTTCACTTTGAGTATAAGAAAAAACATTTTGTGCTACCACTATATTTCCATTTCCCTTGAGACCATTTGAATGCATCACTTTTTTCCTTAGAGAGTGTCAAAATTTTGAAAGTGTGTGTGTTATTTGAGTTGACAAGGGTAGTGTTATGCTACCAAAATTATTTTGGAATCATTTTGACTTAGATTTTTTTTGGAAAAAGCATTTTCCACTCATTTTGAGTAGTTTAGTGTTGTTATGCTACTCAAATTACTTTAAAGACTTGTTTCATAGACCCCTTTGCATAGACTCCTAGTCTATCAAGTTTCACACCATTTTTGAGTTTCCTTTGAGAATCTTTGCCTAGAAAAATTATGCCATTAACCTTTATCTAGCTTATTTGTCAAAATAACATAGGTTTGTGTCATTATTTGGTAGAAAATAAACTATTTCCAAGTGCCTTTTATTTCATACCTCATACTTACCAATCAAGTTTTTATGACCAAGAGTCAAATGACTAGTTTTTGTTAAAAGTGTTTCAAATCTGTTAGATTAAATATCTCATCTTTTATATTATATATTATCACATTGTTTGGCCAAAATTCCTAGCATACACACTTCTTTTAAGCCAATATTTTCACATCGTCTTTGGCCAAAAGAGCTAGCAACTTTTTTTCTTCCCATATTAGACCGATTTGAAACATTTTGACATAGAATTTGGAATTTTGATTTACATTCCTTTTACTCAACCTTTTGTATGAGACATGTAGTATTCAAAACTTGATGTTAGATTATTTTGTCATAAGAAATTACATAAACCTTTTTGGATATACCTATCCATCCTTTTGACCAAATAAAACCTAGTTTGAACATCTTTTTAGACATCTCATATTTAGAGTTTGTAGAACTCTATTTTATTTTGTTGAAAAACATTCACTATGGATCCCAACATGTCTTCCTACACTCTTATTGGCCTCATGTACAATATAGGGTTTATTAATGTAGTTGTACAAGAAGAAATGGTTTAATACCCTTATGCAGATAATTTTACCTATGAGATGGATGCATATCCATCTTATAATGCTCAAACAGGGGCATAAAACCAAGACCCATTGACCCATTACTTTGTAAACATACCTCCTTACTCAGATTAGGATCAAGCACAAATATATAAATACCTATCCAAGGTACCTACTATTGAAGAACATTTTCCTCAACAACTGTATTATGTTGTTGTACCATCCACATATGATCCTTATCTCTTTTAGCACCATTTATTGGGAAACAAAGAAAATCTTTTGGTTACATCCATAGAGGTAGGGGACAAGTTTTTTATAGACTTCCCCCATGAGAATTTACCAAGTCTATTAATAGTGCTTCATAACAACTAAGCAATCAATAGGCTTCTTCTAGCAATCCTTTAGATCTAGTCAAAACAAATTATCATGACCCTAATATGCTTATCAAAGGCAAGGATCCCATGGAAGATCACTTTTTATAGATGTAAATAACATAATAGACCTACTTGCACCTAGCACATAATTTCAATCAAATGACCATGTCAAATAAGCCTCTCATATATTTAGTTTCTTTGATAGGAGTGTTAATAGAGTTGACTGGTTAGGACAATCAAGATGTTGACCCCTTCATGTAGAACACTTTTATTGATAGCTTATTTCATATGCCAACCATCAAATAGGTATATTCTGCTTCTACATAGAATAGTGGCCAAAACATAGTGGATAATTCACAAAAAACATCCCATCCAAACCAAAGTGGTATAAATACATAGATAACTAATACATAAGCAAGTGTACCTTTATTTAACACCATGAGTGGTTCTCTAAATCAAGGAGCAATAACTTCTACATCCCAACCATGAAAAACTACTACCACTAATCCTCAACTAGTTACTTTTTCAAGCACTCAACCAATAGGATTAGGTATCTAATGAGTGACTAATGTTGTGCCTCAATAGCAAAATATGACAAATCCTACTCCTTCCCAATAGGTGACGAGTAGTATTCCAATTTAGCAAGCAAAATCCAACATACCAACACAACAAATGTTGAATATGTTACCACCTCAATAGGAGGAAACCGATGTTCTAGCTTGCCAAGTAATAGGGAACATAACTTTTTTCTCCAAGACCAATGTACCACTTCAAATCCAAATGATTTCTAGTTAATAATTTATGACTATTGGTCATCAAATGCCAAACATCCAACACACACCCACTTCTGAACTAGGATTTATGTAACAAAGAGGTTTTAATGTTCTTCAAGTACCAATCAAGCAACCTTTGCCTTTTGTGTATAATGTTCCACTAGTTCAAAGATAGGGTATTGGTTTGCATGTACCCCCTCAAAAAAAATATTTTATTAGTTGGTAGCATGTCCCTCTTCAACCTCAATAGGCATATTATAGTTACATCCCTTCATCCCAACATCAAAATCCCTAAAACTAAGCCTACATATCCAACCCTGACTAGAATATTGCACAACCATAAATGCAATTCAAACAATCAAACCCTAATCCATGCATGTGTATTTTTGGTCCATTTCCCAACCAAGCCAATATACCCTAACAAATACCTCCATCATACCCTGGTCAAATTGATCCACTTGTGACCTCTCAACCATCTACCCAGGCCAATCTTCACCCTCAAACCAATGTTCCCTCTAGTTTCCTAGCCTAAGAATTGCAATAGATGAAGGATATAATTACTACCATCTAAGCTAGGAAATAGACTAAAAATTGTAAGCTATATGAAATGTGTCATATCCATTTAACATGGATTAACTGTAGATACCATTTCCTCCAAGATATAAACCACCTAAATTTGATAAATATAAGGTGAAAGGTGACCCCAAAGCTCATTTGATCAAGTTCTATATTGTATGCTACCTAGTGGCATGTTGTGATATATACCTTTTATTGTTGCTCCCAAGGAGTCTAGTAGGACAAGCCTTGGAGTGGTTTTTGAAGTTACCCAAGAATTTTGTATCCAATTTTGATGATCTTTTAGACAAGTTTGTGTAGCATTTTTCATACAATCTCGAGCATGAGATTTCTCTAGTCAACTCAACACATGACAAACAAAAGGCTGCTGAGAGATTTGCAATTTATCTACAACAATGGAGAGCCCTTTCAAGTTGATTCACCCATAGCTTACCAAATAAACAAGTAGCTATTGTGTTCACCAAAAATTTGCATAGTGAGATATCATATCATCTGGAACTACAGTGTGCACATAACTTTAAGGAGATAATTAACAAAGGTTTATTGATCAAGTGAGCCATTATCAATAAGAGAACCATCAAGAATACTTCAAATAATTAAGGTACCAATCAAGGAAATGTTCAAAACCAACATCCAATCTAGGTGCAAACATCACAATCGACACAGACCAATAATCAAGGTAGACCAAAGCAATACAATCACAATAAGAATGTTGTGGCAAATGGAGTAATTGAGTCACATCATGTCTAAATGGTATAAACACCATCTACTCAACTATCAATACCTTTTTATATCACTCCCAACCTCTTTAGGAGTAGGATCATGTGCCACAAATGCAACATCCTAAGCCCCCACAATAGACACAACCACCTTTTTCATTGTAAGTTCCTCCTCCAAGAAGAACAGTGCCTAATCATCATGTTTTTAGTGACCTTGGAGAGCCTATTAAATATATGTTTCATAAACTTGATGCCACTAATTTGATTAGTTGGCCTCTACTGAAACATTATCCTTAGGGCATTCTTTATCCTAATTGGTATGATGAAAATTAATTCTATGAATATCATCGAGTCAATGAGCATAATTTACAAAAATGTGTGTAAATTAAACATTTGATTCAAGATATGTTAGAGAATGGTGAAATAACATTGGATGATAGTGATTCCACTTCCAATTAGACCCTTGGAATTTATAAAAACCCCTTTACTTAATATAACAACTAGCCACAATAGCAATAACACCAACAATAGCATTGGTCAAAACAATAACAAAATCAAAGTTTGAACCAATGAAAGTAGTATAACCACAACACAGCCAATAACGTTAGAATAATGGATAGAACCAAGGTCTAAATAGTAACAACCAACAAACCTACAATATAGTTGTACATGACTACAATAGAGTTGTAGGCTATATTATATGAGGTAGTAATAATACCATATCCATTAATCCTAGACCAAATTCTAATTAGATGAGACCATTGCTAACTTTACCAAACCAATCCAATCACTTCAACAATCCTTCCTTGACCTAGGATTGCACATAAAGAAACCAACAAATATGGATTCCCACTTTTGGACCTTATACTGATAACTTATCCTTACCTCATGACCACACATAAGTGTACTGACAATCAAGACTTGTCCTATTTGGTCTGACACCATCACCATTATTTGTTAGCCTTCATGGTCTTATATTTAATCATGATTATGTAATCATAACTCAGAGTTCAAACACTACCAACCCAAGCCCACATCCATCTACCATTTCACCCATTATCCACCCAACCATAGAACCTCAAAATGATCCATTTAACACTAACCAAGAGAAGAAATTTGACATTGTGGAATAATTACAAAAGATGCCAACACAAATCACCATTTTAGATTTGTTGCATACATCAACAATCCACAAAAACATTTAAAATGACTTCTTGATCCAATCCATGATATCAAGTGACATTTCCCCTAATAAATTTAAAGATTTGGTTGGACACCTAACACCAGCCTAGTGAGTCACTTTCAACCAAAGTGATATGTCATCACTTGGTCCACTACATAACAATCCATTATACATTGAAGTTTGTGTAAAGCAACATAAATTGAAACATGTCCTTATAGATAATGGACCAGGTCTAAACATAGTGTCTCTTAAGATCATCAAGATTTTTAGGTACACAATGGTATATCTTCAAGTAGAAATAATAACCATCAAAGCCTACAAAAATGAGGAAAGAGAATCATAGGCCACCATCTATTTACCAATTATCATTAGGCCTTTGATCCATGATACACTTTTCAATGTGCTCAGTCTCAATTTTTCATACAATATGCTTTTGGGAAAACCTTGGTTACACGAAATTCATGTTGTACCATCAATGTTGCACCAATGTATCAAGTTCTACCATTCAAGGATGGAAGTTTGTATACTAAGATATTTGCATCCATACGAGCACTACAAGTACCTAGAGGCCAAGTTTAAGAGTTATAACTATCGATTCATCATGAATCTAATGGCTAAGAGAGATAAGGGAAGGCAATACTCCTTGATATATTGGAGGACAATTGCATTGATCCTAATACCCTTGATTCCCTTTCCCACATACCACCTTCTGAAGTATCCAATCATTTTACTATCTTGCCTAATGGCACAGGGGAGTATGTGACATATGATACCTTTCATATTGCAAACCTTCTATAGAATCCAAAGTCCTTTGGAATACTTAAAGCTAAGGCACTTCATCCAAAATGAAAACAAAAGAGCAAAGGTAAAGCATCTATCACATTTGTACCAACATCTAGCCTAGAGTCAAACCCTCTTGAAGGGGATGAACCGTGGTTGTATAATGATAACCAAGATAATTGTTATGAGATTGCAAAGTATCCTATTCCCAATATGATCATGAAGAATCAAGACAAGAAATGAGGAGGCCTTGGACCTAATCAATAGGGAAAACTTAAGCTAATTACCATGATCAAATATAAAGGACCCTATGGACTTAGATTTAAACCACCTAGGAGTGACTTCATATACCTTATTCATGTTTTATTTCCATCAACTAGTGATGGGGATGCCGATAGTGAAGAAAAGTCCAGTCATAGCCTTTTTTATGACCTAACTAAGACTAATTTGTTTGACACATATTCCATTTGTATGCTTAGCCCAGTCATTAATCATAACCCACTACCATTATATTATCCCCAATTGATAGACTAGGACTAGCAAGATTCCAACATACTGATTGATGCATTTCAAAATGATGAGGCTTTCTATGATTTTATCAGCCTTAGAGGTAATGTTTCATTGGGGGGCCATAAAATAGGGTTCTCAATCAAGTTGGATCATGTAGCATATTTTGGAGAGAGGGTGAACACCCTTAGCCAAAAGAAACTAATTAAAACATTAAGGTCCCCAAATTAAAACCTCTTTGAGGTGATTTCTGAGCAGGGTAAAAGTAAAAAAAAAAGGCTAGTCTAGTGTTGAAAACCTATTTTAGGTGCCATTAGATGGGACTATTCAACCTTCTTCAACCACAGCTTAGGAGACCACCAATCATGTACTTGTCTATGATTTTGAGTTTAGTTTTGAAGAACAATAATTTTTTGATCAAATCATTCAAGAGTTTCCAAAAATAATTATTACATGGCCAAACCATCCATTAGGGGACTCTGATTTGTCATGCCTAGGGGAACTTGAAGAGCTAGTCCTAGCAAAGGACTTTAATGTTTCTAACTAGTTCAAATCTTTGCCCACTATCTTTGAAGATTGTTTGACCCTTCTATTGGAAGATATGATAGAGGTTAACATCAGGTATCCAGATGACCCAAAGTGGATCAAGTAAGGCACTTCTCTTACTCAAAAGGAGAGTGAAGTCCTTACATCACATTTGCGGGAGTTTGTAGATATTTTTACATTGGCCTATTGTGACATGTTAGGTTTGGACCCTACCTTGGTTCTACACCACCTTGTGGTCAATCATGATGCCAAACCAGTAAAATAAAAGCTATGTAAGATACATCCTTGCATTTTTGTATTGGTAAAGAAAAAGTTGGAAAAACTCTTATAAGCAGGATCTATTAGATCTATTGACTACTCAGAGTGGATATCCAATGTTATAATAGCTAGTAAAAAGTGAAAAAAAATTAGAATCTATATTGATTTCCATGATATAAAAAAATCTTTCCCTAAGGATGATTTTCCATTGCCAAACATTAACATGGTCATCGACTCCATGGTGGGTTATGAAATGATTTCATTAATGGATAGATTTTTGGGATATATCTAAATTACAATAGCACCAAAAGACCAACATAAAATAGTGTTCACCACTCTATGGGGAACATTCTATCATCAATTTATGCCATTTGGTCTTAAGAATCCAGGGGACACCTACCAAAGAGCCATGACCATCATATTTCATGATATGATGCATGGTATTGTTGAAATCTATGTTGATGACATTCTTGACAAATCAAAGACTAGGGTTGATCAATTGGTAGTTCTACACAAAATATTTGAAAGATTACATGAGTAAAAATTCATACTTAATCTCAAGAAGTGTGTCTTTGGAGTTACATTAGGAAAATTTCTAGGATTCATTATTCACATCAAGGCATTGAAGTCAATCTAGCCAAAGTCCAAGATATAATAGAGATGAAACCACTGACTACATTGAAGTAACTTCATAGTTTACAGGGCTAGATCTAGTCTATACAATGCTTAATATCATAATTAATCGATAAATGTCATCTTTTTATGCATCTTATAAAGAAAGGAGTCACATTTAATTGGGATGATCACTACCAAAAAGAATTTTATCAACTAAAAGACTATCTAATGAATCCACCTATTTTGTTGCCTCTTATGCCAGTAAAACCATTCTTATTGTATCTATTAGCTACTGGCAATGCCCCAGGGGCACTTTTGGCTCAGCATAATGATACTGAAAAAGAGCATGTTGTGTACTACTTAATCCATATATTATTTTCATATGAACATAATTATATACCCATAAAAAAATCTTGTTTAACCACGGTCTTCGTAGCTCAAAAATTGCACCATTACATGTTAAACAATAAGACCATGGTTATTTCAAAAGTAGGTCCATTCAAGTATCTAGTATCTAAAATAGCTTTACAAGGTCGCATGGCCAAATGAATCATGCATCTAAGTGAGTTTCACATCAAACATGTCAATCAAAAATCTATTAAGGGGAAATTTCTTGTAGATTAGCTTGCTAAAGCACCCCTTACTAATACAAAGCCACTCACATTCTAATTTCTTGATGAATCCATAATAATCATCACTTACGCACCTCTTTAGGAGAAACACTAGATGCTATATTTTGATGGATCATTCATAGCACATAGATTGGCGGTAGTATTTTTATTTATTACACCATAAGGGAATCTAATCCCTAAATCATTTGAGATCAATTTTTTTTGTACCACCAAGATGGCCAAATATGAAGCACTTGTTGCAGGGCTTCACCAAGTGGTATAATGGAGTGTATCTCATCTCAAGGTTTATGGATATTCTTAGTTAATCATCAATGAGGTTACAAACCATTTTTAGACCAAAGATGATAAGTTGGTTGCATATAAAGCCATGGTCAACACTCTCAAATGATAGATTATCAACATTCATTTTGAGCATATACCAAGGGAAAGTAAAAGAACTAAAGATGCTACGGCCACTATTGGATCTTTGATTCAATAAATAGACACAACTAAAGAGTATCATTTCCTTATAAATAACTTGATAGCACGAGTTCATGAACCTTTAATAGTCATGATGATTTGTGATATTATTGGTCCTATTTGTATCTAGTACTCAGACTTTTACAACTACCTTTATGACCAATTTTTACCACCTGACCTATCCCAAAAATAAAGCAAATTCTTCATCCACCAAACCACTCATTATACATTACTTAGATCAACCCTTTACCATCATAGTTTTGATGGAACTCTTCTTCATTCTTTAACTTTGATAAAATATACGTTAACATTATGGGAAGTTCATGAAGGGGTATGTGGAGCCCATACGAGGAGGGCCATCCTATCTAAAAATATCTTATATACTAGTTATTATTGACCCATGATGGATGTAGATGCAACTACATATGTAAATAAGTGTGACAAATACTAATGGCATGCCAATTTGATTCACGCCCCAGCAAAAAATCTAAAGCCAATGTTAACACCATGGTCATTTATTATAAGTGGCCTTAACCTCATTGGGAAGATCAATCCCACCTCATTTGATAGCTATAAACATATCCTTACTGCCATCAAATATTTTACTAAGTGGGTTGAAGCTATACCCCTCACTTACATGACTCGAAAGTAAAATTTCAAGTTCATCTTCAACCATCTCATTTGCCACTATGGTATACCCTCTAACATTATATTTGATAATCGAGGATCATTCTAGAAAAAGTGTGTCAACAAGTTATGTGCTGAATACAACATCACACAACATGTTTCTATGGCATATTACCCTCAAGGTAATGGCTAGGCCAAAACATCGAACCAACACCATTGTCAACATTGTAAAAAATATTGTTAATGATGTCAATTATGACTGGAGCCTTCATATATTTTGTACCCTTTGGGCATATCATACCAATTACTGTAGACCCACAAGAGCCACTCCATATTCAGTTGTTTATGCTATAGAAGCCATCATTCCCATTGAGGTCAATTTTCCATCTCTATGCATCTCTTTTAAGCATGTCCTGGATGACAACAACTATCAATTAGCTCACCTACAAGAACTAGAGTTACTTGATGATAAAATCATGGATGAGGTAAATAATCTCCAAGCTTATCAGAATCAACTTTGAGACCACTATAATTGGCATGTGAAACATAGAGAATTTGAACTTGGTGATCTTGTCCTTAAAGAAAACCAAAAGAATACCATGGATAAAAACAATCATAAAGTTAAGTTCAAACCCAACTGGGTTGGTCCTTTCATCATTAGAACAAACTTTAGAATAGGAGCATACATGATTGCCACACTAGAAGGCCATGAACTTGATGAGCCAATGAACATTATCCACCTCAAGTGGTGTTATGCTTGAGTGACTTTGTCTATAAGGACCACTTCAAGTTGTATCATTTTATCAATCTTCTTTATAATAATACCATTTTATCATCCTATCATCTTACCAACCTATCACTTTTCATATCACATGTTTGTTTTACCATACCTTCCCGATCAACTGAGTTCATCTCTCCCTACGTACCCAATCTTGTGACCTTGGTTCCATCACCACTTTCATCAAGAGGATTTACTTTTAGATTTAGCAATTATTTCATACATTCTAGACATAGGTAATATTTTAGAGAAGTAAGACAAAAATTTGGTAGTTACATCCTCCATTTATTATTTCATTATCTCTCATTGTATTCATCCTAATTATAACTACTTATGGGCAAATTAGTGTTAGTGACCTATGCCATTGTATCTTAGTTATAACCACCTATAGGAAAACTAGGAGAAACACTTGTTTATTGTACCTTGATCATACCAACGAGCACTTATCTATGCCTTATTGTGCCTTCATACCACTTGTGTCTATTTTGTTTGAATTAGCTGCTAAACTAGTCAGATTTCTCTATTGTAAGGTAGAACTACAGTGACTTGAGGTTCTACTTTGAGACTATGTATGTAGCATTTGATACGTGTTGAGGTCAGCTCAATCAACCTAAGCCATGGTCTCATCATTTTTAAATAAAATTAAGGTATGATCTCACCATTTTTTTAGAAACTTAAGCCATGTTCTTGTCATTTTACGAGAAACCTAAGCCACGCTCTCATTGTTTTATGAGCAACCTAAGCAATGCTCTCACTATTTTGCAAAATTGAACCATTAGTGTCTTGTCATTATCAATTAAATTGAGATACTCCAAAAATTACAAAAACATTGGCTACTTTTTTGCCTTAAGGATTATGGGGAATCTTACTAAGTTATAAGTAAATCACTTGTAACTTAGTTTCCCCATCCTTTTTAGCCTTTTCTCCCATGAACTTGTAATTTTGCAAGACCATTCCTATTCTTCTATCACATATATTATGTTTATTTTCATAAATTATCATTTCTTCCTATTTCCTAAGAGAACTACATTTGGCCTAATGTTTTTGTTGGATATTACACCCATGGAACTATGTAGGTAGCATCCACTTGCCTAGTACATATAGAGATAGCTCAACCACCCCCTTCCTTTTCTTATTTTCTTCCCATCATATTTATTTGCTTAGTTGTTTCCTATTTAATAGGGTTAATGTTTGTCATATTGTTTCTACTAACATTAGGACTAACTGTTATTTATTTCTTTACTTATTTTTGTTGTTGTTTGTGTGCCTATTTATTTGCTTTCAGCATTATTGCCTTGATTCAGTCTATGTGTATTCAATGGGTGATTCCTTATGCATTTATAATTGAATCCATCCATATTTATATGTTTACATTATCATCATGGTTTTTATCATTGGTGCATTATTTTCTATTGAGTATTAGATTTCAAGGTTCAATCCTTGTGCATATTTCAACCTAGTCCTCATGGTGTTCTATCATGAGGCTCACTATCAAGTGATAAAACAAAAATTAGATTTAATAAGTATAATTATCAAGTGTGGTATCAACATCTCATCAACACAAGCATCCTAATCATATCTCAAATAGAGTAATTAACCATGACAAAATTTCAGCCTTTGTTATTTCAGATGAGCATCTCCCTACTAGCAGGTTCTTCTAATTCATCATTACCCTCTATGTTAAGTTACCATCATCATCGTCTAATAAATCATATTTTCCATAATTAGATTCTAATGATTATAAACACCTATGGATAAATCATTTTACACCATCTCACCTGCATTTCTCAATGATTACAATCACCTTTAGGCAAATCTTTGTGTTTTCATCAAATTTACTTTCTCTTTGCCCAAATAAGGGCATATTTTTATCTTATTTGTTTATCCTAACTAGGTCAGCTCCATATTCTCAATGATTATAACAACCTTTGAGCAAATCATTGTGTTATTATACCATGTTGCCATTATTGAGGTACTATGCTTATAACCACCTTTGGGCAAACCATTATACACTATCTCACATGCATTCTCAATGATTTTGATACTTTTTCAAACTCATTATGTTTTCAACCCATTATCTTCCTTTCTTTGGTTTTTTTGTTTCCTTTCTTTCTTTTCAAGAGACCATTTTCCGACCTACTTGTGCCAACCATTCCCTCGAGGGGGGAATCATATAGATCATCAATTGTCACTGAAGTTGTAATCATATAGGACCATTTCATTCTTTGAGAAGATTTTACTATGTTTATATCTTTCAATGCCTTCCAAAATAGGGGCAAGCTATAGACACCTAAAACTGGCCACCAATAACCTCCAACCAATCTTTTAATCAATTTTTACCGAAGTGCACAATTTGGCCTAAAACACTAAACACATTAAATGAGTTTAAATTGATTTATTCAATTACGTATTTTGGATAGGGTATCATTAAATGGGGAAATTCAATTTATGAGACAATTAAATTTGATCAGGTCATTTCAACTCAAAATAACATTTTTGTACCTAGGTGCTTTAGATTACTCTTTTCTACTAAATTTCTTGCACAAGACATGTGTCTTTGTTATTTTATGTTGGAAACATCCTAAATGGGATAAAAAATCCAACACATTTGACATTTCATCTGAATTTCAATCTAGTCAAATTTTGATCCAACAACGAGACATTTTGACCAATTTGATTAATTTATACACCAAAGGGATAAAATTTGCACCAAAGTGACTAATCATGATTAAAGATAATTAATTTAAATCATAAGCCTAATTAATAATTCCATGGAGATTTTTGAATATTTCTTTTTATAAATGAATATTTAATATATACATCATCAAATGACATAATTTCTTGGAAAGGCGTCGCTAGGCCATAAATACATAAAATATCAGGATTAAACCTCTCCATGCCTCATTAAGACACTCCATGGCTCTTAAATTACCCTTTGTCCCAAATATTTATGGAGGATATTTATAAATTTAATTACATAATTAGATTAATTCATGTCCACACATCTCAATCTTGAGATAGACGATCATGGTTGATCCTGAACCATTTTGAAAATCTATAAATAGAAGATCTATGAACATGAGTTTTAAGCTTGGATAATACAAAATTTTAATGCATAAATAATTTCAAAATCCATTGAAATTAGTGTTATAATGCTAAATTATTGAGCCAATCCAAAATCTAAATCTATCACAAAGGTGCCAAGGATAAGAAGAGATAGCCAAGCCTCCTTTGATGAAGACTCATAGAGCACAAACTGAGCAAGCCACTTCAACAATCTATTTAGATAATCCATATAAGGTGAAAGATTTGTTTATCTCTCCATTCTAGTTGTGTTTATTATTTGGTTTTGTTAATATGTTCCCCCTTGAGATAGGCTTAAGGTGTTAGCTTAGTGTGTTCTTTGGTTGGGTTTGATTTCATTCACTAGATCCATACTAATCTCTTCATATTGTAATCATATGTTCACAAGATGTGGGATGAGTTAAAGCAGCTAAGGCGTAGTGGGATTATTTATCCCATTAGGCATTCATCATGGGAGGTGAACTTAGTCCCTGTGAGAAATAAAAATGGTGACATATACTTGTGTGTGGATTTTCAAAATTTGAATAATGTTTACTTAAAGGACAATTACCTCTACCTAATATGGATAACCTGCTACAAAGTGTTACTAGATTAGAGATTTTGTCTACATTGCATGGTTTCTCAGGGTATAACCAAGTTGTGGTGAAGGAATCTGAGAGACCTAAGACCACATTTCAAATGCCATAGGGCACATATGTTTACATGAGGATGCCTTTCAAGTTAATGACTCTTGGTGTGATGTGTTAGTGAGCTATGTATATTTATTTTATAGGGGTAAATAACAAATTTATATTTGTATAGTAGGATGATACTAATGTGTATTCCAAGACTGGACATGAACATTTAGAACATGTATAAAAGGTATTTATTAGATACAAGGAGTTCAAAATTTCACTTAATCTTAAGAAATGTCACTTTAGAGTGTAAAAGGCTAAGTTACAAGGACATATATCATCTAAGGATGGTGTCATGATTGTCATTGATTGAGTAGAATCCATTAACAAACTATACCATAGTCCAAGAAAGGAACTCAATCCTTTTATTGACAATTTCAGTTCATAATGAGGTTTGTGTTTAATTTTACAAAGATCAATTTGCCTATTATTTCCATGTTGAATAAATACCAAACCATCAAGTGGGAAGAGAAGGTTATGCAAGCATTCAATGACATCAAATGAGCCTTAAAGTCTAACCCTATCTTGGCCATCCCTATTTTACACTAAAGTATTTCAAATATTCTATTTTGCATCACATAATACCATTATTGGTGTCATATTACAAAATAATGATGATGGTCATGAACAAAAAATAGATTTATTTAGTAAAGCTATGCAAGGTTCTGAACTAAATTATACCATCATGAAATAACAAGCCTTCATTCTATTAAAGGTTATAAGGATGTTTAGACCTTACATTCTGAGTTTGGATATTATTTCATACATCCTGCATATGATAGTTAAGGACATATTGATTCATATTGAAGCATCAATCAATAAATGTAGGTGGGTCAATAAGTTACAAAAGTATGACATGGATATTAAGACCACCAAGTTAGTCAAAGGGATGGTTCTATCCAATCTCATGGTTGAGACCAATTTTCAAGCTATTGAGGTAAACACTTCTATTTATAATGTTGATGATTACTTGAGTAAAATTATCATATCTTCATGGTATAAGGACATTGTTTACTACTTGAAAAAATTGAATTATCCTCCAGACTTAGATCAAAACCAAAGGAGAGCTCTCAAACTTGTTTTCCAAAAGTATGTCTTGATTGAAAATAGATTGGAATGGAAGAGTGCAGATGGGGTTCTCCTAAGATACCTGGTAGAAGAAAAAACTTATAATTTGATTGAGGACTTCCATAGTGGAGTATGTGGTGTTCACTTTACACCAAAGTTCATATCTCTTAAAATTATGTGAGTTGGTTAGTGATGGTCATCATTATTTAAGGATGTTGATAATAAAGTTAGGAAATGCAAGAAATGTCAGTGCTTTTCTAAAAGGTTGAAAGCTTCTAGTTATCTTCACTTAAAGATTATGATGATTGAATGACCCATTTAGATAATGGGGAATGGATTTCATTAGGGAAATCAATAATTCATAAAGTGTTAGGCATAGATGGATATTGGTTAAAACTGACTACTTTAAGAAATGGGTTGAAGTGGTCCCTATAAAGAAGACTACTGATTTAACAATTTTAGGAATATTGGACTTTTATTCCTACTTTCATTAATGGTATAGAACAATAAATTAATAAATATTATTGTAATAATTACATTACTAGTTTGTATATTTTATCTATACTTTTTAGCTTTCTAAAAATAGTAATGAAAGAGGAAAAATGCAACTTAGCTTAAAACTAGACTAAGATGACTGAAACTGAGGCTAAAATTGACTATGCAAGACTAGGATAGTGTTGTGAACCTAGATCTAGACTTCATTCAATGAAAATATAGGATCATAAAAAATAGGACACTTCAAGGTTTGATGCTATATTCTAGGTCATGTGGCTACTGTTCAAACTAGTCATAAAGATCTAAGATTTATGGGTTTTATCTACTATCCCTATGTTATCTTGCCTATAAAATTTCAAGTCATGAATGTCGACGTATCTCCTTGTATAGATGATTCAATATTTAAACCATGAACCTTCATTGTTCTTGATGAAACTTGATAAAGAAGTGGGTGGTTAGTGTGTGTAAGATGCATTGAACATGTATCCATACCCCTTATGTGGGCATGCTACCTATATACCACTGCTCTGAAGAGGGATCAAGCCATATGTAGTTGTACCAATTGATTTACTTTATGCAAGATTGGAATGAGGATGTAAAAATTCTAAATTGAGAGTGCTTAAGGTGGCTAGGGACTAGTGTGAGGGTTTGAATATGTTTGTAGTTGTGTTGGGTGATTGTATGTAGAAAATAGGGAAATTTTCCTTAGTGGTTTGTTTGTATTCTTCCTTACTTTGTAATATTTATCCCCTTCCCTTCTAAATGAAATTTGGATGGACTTTTATAGGGATCTATTGGTCGTGGGTTAAATTTATTCATTCTAGGTTGACATGATGAAGGATAAGAATCAGATGGAAATGCTCATTTGGGCTCAAATGTGATTTGATAGGAGCACCAAAAATGGGACATCTTAGGGTCCATTGTTCTAGTCTAGGTCTAGTGTTCATATCCTATAGGATCAAGAGTTAGGGCGATAGAATTAACCTATGAAATGTATCCTGGGTGAGCTAAAATAAAGTTTTAGAAGTCCATTGATGACTAGGAAAAATCAAAAAGGTGTTTAGAAGGGTTGTGAGAGCATGAAATAAGGTTCTATGGATTGGGGTCATAATCCACAATCAATCTACCAATTTGGACTTTTTATATGACTACATGTGCCCCCCACCTCTTTATTCTAGTGATGTACCAAAGAAACACTAGGATAAAGGAAAGTATAAAGTGTACCTAAACTTACCTGTAAGGGTGAAGTCCATGAAGATGTGTGATGCTAAGTGTGCATAGAGAGAGCACATCATGAAGTGTAAATTTTCAAGATAGAGCAAAGAGTAGATCAGTTCTTATTAGATAAACTATATATAAAATAAGAATGTACAAAAGATGGGTAAAAGAGAGAGGAAGAGAAAGGAATGAAAACACCTCATTGGGCATGTGAACCAATATAAAATCTACTTTGCTATTGATTGATGTTGAGTGATGCTAGATAATGTTGGGTATGTACTGAACCAAGAGTAATATCATGAATAGAGTTGAGAGCTCAATTTCCTGAGAGTGGTGCAAGAATGCAAAGGATGGTCCTTTAGCTCCATCATTACTTACTAAGTGAAGCTATGCGATCATGTATGTGTTGATCAGTGTTTGAATTATGTGTCTAATCCCTCTGAGTAGATGGCTCAAGAATACAAAGGCTAGTTATACCTTTGGCTCCATTATTCCCTACTAAGTGAAGCTATGAAAAGATACTAGTATGAATGTGCATCATATGAGATGGTTTATGAAGCTCATGAATGCTCTAAAATCTAGTAATCTGGTGTGGGTAGTTGAATCTATACTAGAAACTAGGCTAATCTTGGCCACTCTAAAATTAGAGACTAGGCTTATGTGGAAGAGACTTAAGAATGTGGAGGTTAGGTATGTATGAAATCCACTATAAAGTTATGTCAACCACTTGTAGATGGAATAAAACATGTAACTGATGAAAATGCGTCAGTAATATATTGAACCTGGAAAGAAAATAAGTCAAATGTGTTACACACCTTTCCCCCAATCATTGGTATTTGTAACATAGATTTTTATATAGAAGTTACCAACTACCCAATCTAAACCTAGAATCGAGAGCCATCATACCATGTATGATGCCCCCTATATCTATATTATTTGAGAAAAATTATACTAAAACTACTAAATGTAAACTAGTTTGTATCTAACAAAGTTGTAGTTGAGCTTACTTTAATAACTATTTCTAAAAAATCTAGGTTTTGTGTTATATGGATAGGTGAACCAAAAATAATAAACCCTACTATCCATCATTGTTTTCCAGATCTGGTACTATTATCTTTTTTTGAATATGATCACTATTATGTAATCATTACTATTTGTATAGCCTATTCTACCTAGTTTGACCTTTGATCATTGTTCTGAGAGTTCTAAAAATGATTTTTTGATCAGTTGGAGATCTAATCTCTATGACAAAACCCTTGTTTATTTCCCCCTCTTCTAAGGGTAGCAATGAAGACCCTGCAATGACTACAATCAAAATAAATATCCTTGCAAGTGTGTTATGATGTAAAATACATGATATATCAATGATAATAAAAAATATGTCTCAAGATATAGCATAGTTTGTATCGGAGATTGTTAAATCATTAGGGGTATGCCTAGATAGATATAATACTGTAATATCATGTGAAATGTATTGAATTGAAACTAGAAATGTTAGTTGTAAAGGAGGGATGGAGCATGATGTCCATCATTGGATCTAATAAAGTAAGATAATGCATGATGTGGATCATGGCATTCCAAACAATTGAGAAGTAATCAAGCAAATAACACACAAGGTAACAAATGAGAAGCATACAAAAGTGGCCAAGGGTCCAAGTAAACAAGGGACATGTGTACATGTCACTCAAAATATAAATTAAGCATATAACACATGTTAAAAAACCCACATACAGATATAATTTGGAAACAAGCAGGGTTGGCATGACGGCCACAAACACATAAAAGAGTATAGGTAAAGGACACTATAAAATGTCCTAAGGCACACACAAGAATAGAAGCAAATGATATTGGAAAGTTTCCTAAGTCACATACAAGAGAAAAAATATAAACTAAAAAATGCAACTGCATATAGCTATGCAAAGCAAGAAAGGAAGGAATGTAATATGATAGAAAAAGAATCACATATAACTAATCAAATCAAGAAGTGAAAGTATGTAAAACATGTAGTACATGACTAGGTATATTATAGGAAATACATAAGTTCTATATAGTAGTGAGTGTCGATAGAGTAATATTTGTAACCTATTAAGTAATGTATATCATCATTATAACTTGAGTGTGTGGTGTATGAATGACATAACCTAGATGGTGTAGTCGTGTAGAAGATGCCCTCAGTGGGTAGATATATCGATGTATGTCTTGAACGTAGAAGTAGAATTCCCCCTCAATGGGATGAGTGAAGCAACCAAGGATCTAGATGTCACTATGGACACTCAAAAAATATCAAGTGAAGCATGTTAATGTAGATAAATTGGCATATAATAAAATAGAACAACAAAATGTAAGTCTAGCATGGTAGTAGAAATGTAAAGCATGGTTAATGCATATGATTGAAATTTTTTATGTTTTTATGTTTTTGAATTATTTTAATGTTTATTATTTTTGAATTTTTAAATTTTGAGCTATGTACAATCAGTCATGAGGAGACTATGTACAATAAATACTGAGAAACTATGTACAAGTAAGAAAAAAGAAACTATGTATAAGTAATTGAAAGGAAAATATATATAAGTAATTTTTAAACATTATGTACAAGTAAACTAAAAGGAAACTATGTAAAATCATATGAATAAATAAATTTTTACATAATGACATAAATGACTAGGCTAAAGTGGGTAAAGAATTCAAGGATGGAGCCCACTAGGGATGGAGTTGGAGGAAGGGATCATGAACATCATCAAATGCATCAAGATCATCAACATAAGTATCATCATATGCCATATATTTTGTATGCATGGTGGATATCTACTCAGGTGTTAGTAAGATCTATGCTCTTTGTGTAGTTAGAGATCTATCACTTGTAATGATGCCATCTTGTCGATAGTGAATTGAACAATGCTATGCTAGTGAAGATGTTGAGTCTTCTCTAAGATGTTTAACTCTAGTAGTAGATAGTTTCAGTGGAAGTGGTATAGTTTGTGATGGTGGTGATGTAGTCTAAATTATACCCTAAACTTTTAGTTTATCCAATCTCTATTGTAAAGCTTTACATTAGTTTGTATCATGGATTATGATCCTGTGAAAGAGATAAAATAGGAGACCATCTTGTCATGATAACCTATAAATAGATTTGTGTCATACTGTAGGTAGTGTGATTAATTCATGATCAAGTAACATCTATATTATAATCTATGGTTGATGTTGTGTGTTACTTACCTAAATTTGAATGATTGGATCTATATCTATAGAGGTAACTATGTGAATTGTATGTACCAAGTGATTTGTTTATGACTATGAATGTGTATTATATCCTTAGAGTGTAGTGTAAGATGCTAAGAGTGATGTAGGATGTGTAATGAGAGATCTAGTGTCATCAAAGTATTCTCCTAGGTCAACTGGTGTAAAGATCAATCCACACAAATAGTCATTTATGAGTGTGGTTTTTGTATCATCATATGAAGTAGCCTAGGAATTTGTATCAACATCATGTACATATGGTAACTCAAAATTTACTACAAGGGGTAACTATGATATAGAAGTCTCATCAACTATAGTACTAGAAGATGATAGTGTTGTGAGAGTATCTATAACTATCATAGTAACTATATCTATCAAAGGAGTTGTATCTATAGAATTAGCTAGTACTACTAGAATAACTATTAGTGATTGTTTAATTGTAATAGGTGTAAGAACCATGATTAATGGAGTAGTTGAAACAACTTAAGCTATTATGACTGGATGAGTATCTGGAGCTGAGGACACAATTGTAAGTGGAGGAGTATGAGATGTGCTAGTCTCTCCTACCTCATATGTATGTATATGATCAAGATAAATGCGATGAGGTGGTGACTAAACTATGATATGAGGTGTCCCATTTGGCAAAATAGTCAAATATGACTCTGTAATTTCACAATATCTAAATGGTTGGTAATCTATTGGGTATTTGTATAGGTATCCTTCATGAAGAAACTTAATGCATTGATGAAGAGTAAAAGGAACTTCACCCATAGTGTGTATCCAAGGTTGTATAAGTAAAAGATTATAATGAAGAGGACCTGGCATGACCTAGAACTATGTAGAGAAGGTTTTTGGCCCTACCATGATATCTAAAGCAATAGTGCCTAATGTATATCATTTTATATAATAAAACCCTCTAATATTCTTAAATTATTTTTGAATCGATGTCATATTTATGCCCATGGTCTATAAGAATGTAATATTACATATATTAAGTCTAGAACCACTATCAACTAGAACTCTCTTAATTGCACTGGCTTTGACTTGAACTTATATGAATAGTGGTAAATTTTGATCAATAACTGTCTAAGATGGCATATCCTCATGATCAAAATAAATAAAATCTTCTATATTTTTCAATGTGTTGGGCACTAATGGAAAATAATAAGGCTCTGAATTAATGGGCATATAAGTTTGAGTGAGTACCTAATAAATAATGTCCTTAAACAAATTAGATTTATAAAGTAGTTCTAACTTGGAAATATTATCTGGTGTGTTTCTCAATTGATAAAAAATATCATATGCCTTGTTTAGATCTTCTTGTGTAGGTGGGTTGGGCCTAAGATAGGAAGGAATTGGAGGGTGATAGGGATCCTAACTAGGTGATGAAGGCATGGTGACACATTGAGTAATAACAATAATCATATTATCTACTAGATGTATAGGATTAATAGTAGCTACAGGAAGAGAGTGTAGATAATCAATAGGTTAAGGTGGTAGAGGGACAAATCGTGTCAACTAGGCTCTCTAGCGATGGGTAGTGACCTAGGGAAGAGTAAAAGAGATCATGCAACATAACTCAACACAGGATAGAGGCTCCAAGGAATGTGAGGCAAGAGGTATCTTAACATGTTTATCAATGAATGTGATAATATCATCTCATAATATAAAAATTAAGCATGAAAAGTAAATAATTATGCTTTTCATTACATATGGTAAACTTCATCATTCATATACATGATAGGACCTGGTATGAATTATTTATTATTTGCAAGAAATGTTGTGAAATGAGTAAGATCCATTTGTAATTTTTATTTAAAAAATTTGTAAGGTGATACCTCAAATACAAAGGGACCTAGTAAATTCAACTAGGTCTTAAGAGAAATAATTTTTTTAAATTAACTTGGAAATTCTAGTTTAAATATGTAGGAAAATAAAAAAAAATACTGAGAAAATACTGAGACCTATTATAGGCAACTAGGGTTCGAATGAAATTATTTTTTAAATTACTAAGGTAATTTAAAAATTAAATGTGAATTTTTAATTTAAATATGTAAGAAAAAAATCAAAAAAATATTGGAAAAATTAGCAAGGAATTTTCCTTAGGGTTTCTAGGGTTTTTATGCATAAACAAAATAAGTCAAGTTATCCAAATGATTCAAAAAATTTAGGAGTATTGGAATTTTATTCATAATTTAGTTAAGGGTTTCAAACAATAAATTAGTAAATAATATTACAATAATTATAGTACTAATTTGTATTTTTTATTTGTCTTTTATAGCTTTTTAAAAATAGTAATGAAAGAGGAGAAATGAAACTTAGCTTAAAACAAGACTAAGATGACTAAGAGAGAGGTTGAAATTGATTGTGTAGAACAAGGGCAGTGTCATGAACATGGATCTGGCTTTCATTCAATGAAAGTATAAGAGCACCAAAAACATGACATTTCAAGGTCCAGTGCTATAGTCTAGGTCCTACCACTATTGTCCAAACTAGTCATTAAGATCAAAGTTTGCTAAGTTTTTTCCACTGTCACTTTATGAGTTGGCCTATGAAATTTTGAGTCCAGAATATCAATAGAGCTCCTTATAGAGATGATTAAATATTGAAACCTTAGACCTCCATTATGCATAGTGAAACTTGGGAAAGATGGGAGGTTAGTGTGTGTAAGATGCATTGAATATGTATCCACACCCCTAATGTGGGAAAGCTACCTACATACCAATAATCTGAAGAGGGATCAAGCCATATGTATTTCTCCCACTTTATGTGCTTTTTACAATAGTGTAATGAGGATGCAAAAATGTCAAATTAAGAGTCCTTAAGGTGGCTAGAGACTGGTGTGAGGGTTTGAATATGTTTGTAGCTATGTTGGGTGATTTTATGTAGAGAATAGGGAAATTTACCTTAGTGGTTTGTTTGTATTCTTGCTTGGTTTCTAAGATTTGTCCCCCTCCCTTCTAAATGAACTTTAAATAGACTTATATAGGGATCTATTGGTCATGGGTTAAATGTATTTATGCTAGGCTGACATAATGAAAGATATGAATCAAATGTAAATGATTGTTTGGGCTTGAAATATGATTGGATAGGAGTGCCCAAAATAAGACACCCTAGGGTCTAGTGTTATAGTCCAAGTCTGGCATTCCTGTCTTATAGGCTCAGGACCTAGGGGATAGAATTGGCTTGGGAAATGTAGCCTAATTGAGCTAAAATTAGGTTTCAAATGTCCATAGATGACTGGGAATAAGAAAAAAGGTGTCTATAAGTGTTATGAGAGCATGAAAGAAGGCCCTATGGATTAGGTGTCCCAAGCCACACTCAAGCTACCAATTTGGACATTTTATATGACTACAGCTACACACCAAGTGGTTATAGACTTTTTGTTAAATTAGATTATTTTAAGATTTGGGGTTCCTATCAAAGTGATTGTTGATAATGCCATGAGTTTGAAAGCTGAACCTTTGGTGGCATTATGAAAAGAGTATGGGATCACATTAACTTATACTTCCAATTACAGCCCTCAGGGAAATGGGCAATAAAAATCTAGTAATAAGAATTTGCTCAAAATCATTGAATGAACTTTGGAGCAAATGAAAATAAGTGGAGTGAATAGCTAAAGTTTACCTTGTGTGTTGATAGGATTATGCCTAGGAGAGGTATAGAAAAAATCCCATTAGATATTGTTAATGGATTGAAAATTGTTATACTTATAAATTTATAGTTACCTATTAGTTCATGCAACAACTAGAGGAAGATGTGAAAATCAACCACTGTGAAAGCAAATGAACAAGATTTTTGAGCTTGATGAAAATAGAAGAAAATCTCATGAAGTACACCTCATGTTCAAGGAAAGAATCAAAATAATATTTGATATAAATGTTACTTTGATAACTTTTCATGTATGTGATATGGGTTTACTCTGAGACAGTAAGCATGAAGAGAAAACCAAGCATGGAAAATTTGATGCATTGTGGATGGGCATATATTCTATTGAATACAAAATTAGGTAACACACATTATTTATAGGAGAATTGGATGATGAGATATTAGAGCTACCAACTAATGGCAGACATTTGAAACATTTCCTTGATTAAGTCTATGACTATGTACAATACTATATAGTGTATAGTTTTATTGTTGTGTTATTTTTTTACCCCTATATGTTGGGAATCTATTTATACAATTCATTTTAGTGTTTTTATCCCATGTTAATTTTAATTTTAATCTCTAGTTGTGGTGTGTGCTTTAGGGTTTAAAAAATCATTTGAATATTTGCATTGTATTGGTACCAATAGATGCAAATAATTCGTGTTAATTTCCTTAAATTGTATTTCAATCTTTAAACATTTGTTACAAATGAGTGATGTCATGAATATTAGAATAATTTATGTTATTTTAAAAACCACACCATGAGAACACTCTTTTATAATTAATTAACTCATCCTACCCTATTCTACCCTGCAAATAATACACCCAATTGAATATGTGAAGTGTTATTTGCTTGTAGATGCATAAATATTGCATATCTAAAATGTATTTGTGTTTTGTTATTTAAAGACTAGAATTAAAATCTCATATTTAACCATAGGTTTTTTAAAATATATTTAAAATGAAGGATGTAATGATATTCACATTTATCATCAGTAGCTTGTGTATGGACTAAATAATTTGCCCAACCCATGTGACAACTCTTCCTGAGTGGACCATGCAAACTTGATTATGTTTTGGTCTAATTTGTGTTTATTTATGTGCCAATAATCCCAATGAATATTTAATTATAGTATCCCTCCATGTGATCAAGCTACCCCTTAGGTCTTCTTACTTTTTTTCAGGTAGAGCTAGAACTAGTATGAAGTTAACCATAGCCTTTATTGGTGCTTTCTAGTCATTGTCTATATTTAGTCCATCCTAATGCTAAACCCTTCCTAGATTATAATGACATATTTATGAGTTTTCCATCTATTTTCACACACTACCCAAGTGTGAAAGAGGTTTAAAACTAGGAACCAACACTTTATTGGCACTATTATTAGGGATATGAGATGCTTGGTTAGTTGTATGTGAGGAACTCTTTTAGAGAGCTATTAATATCAGGATCTAAAGTTATCTATATTTAACTATTCTATGAACTAACCTTAGTTTCATAATTTTAGACAATGTTTATTCATATTTTCTCATTTGTTTTAAATTTGAGGTTATTTGAGTGTTTTTTTACTACTTTTGGCCATTAACTATGCATCACTCCACTAAGGATGTTTCTAGAGACTTGAAAGATTGGTTAAATTAACATATGTTGGATTTATTGTAAAGGATTGGTAAATTTTTCATGTTTTGGGGTGTTTTCTCCCTTTGAACATGAATCTATAATTTTTAGTGCCTTTGCTTTCATATCTCATCACTAATTTCAACAAAGTATGATTTCAGTATGTATCTCAACAAGTTTGTAAATTGTTAGAAGTTTGCTTCTAGTGGTGACTCCAACATATCATTTGATTTCAAGGAAGATCAGTTAGTATTTTTAATATCTTCATTAAGCTTTGGTGTTATTTTATTTACAAATTTGGAAGGACTAAGATCATCCTTTAAATTTTAATCATCAAAGAAACTTGTCTCACCCTTAAGTATTTATCAAATAAGGAGACAAGTTTAGAGGCTAGTTAAAGGATAAAGTTCAGCTACAAAGGAGTGTTTAGAATATCAAGATTATGGTACGCCTAAATTTTTATGGAACTTCATTTAATTGAATATTATCATATTTTTCTTGATCATTTAAAATCATATAATCCCATTTATTACCCAACAGCTTCTCAAACAGTTGGATCTCCTCCTAAGTTTGATCCACCAAGTCCACCTCACTCACCACCTCACAACCCTTTACCATTAATTATGAACCAGCCATTGAAATAATCATGAGTCATAGGGATTAATATGAAAATGAACATCCTAAATATAGGATTCCAAGATTTAGACATATCAATTTTGATGAAATGGAAGGTTACCCTAATAAAGTCTCAAATGAAGTAAGGAACCATCTTCCTAAGTTTCAAGGGAACATTGCAGTGATTGGTGGTCAACACTTGAGGGATTTCCACATTATATTTGAATATTATGAGGTTGGGTATGAGTATGTTTAAATTAAGTTGATTGTGAAAAAGTTGGAAGAAGATGCTCATGAGCAGTTCAATTCCTTTACCTATGGATGTATTGATTCGTGGGAAGAATTGAATAATGTTTTCAAAATTTGGTATGGTGATAGGATTGATCCTAGGTCTCTTTTGGAAGAATTTTAAAACATTAAGAATAACCCTAATGATTGTATGCAATAAATTGATACAAGGTTCAAGAAGACTATGATGAAGTTGCCTTAAAGTATTAGGCCTAGTGACACAGCCTGCCTGATTAAATATTGTGATGCCTTTGAAAATAAGGTTACATACTAATTGAGGGACAAGGATCTTAAAAATTTGATATTGGAATTCAATATGTCCATCCAAATTGAGAACAAAATTAAGGTTGTGGGTAAACCTATGAACAAGAGGGTTGATATAAAGCTCATCAATCCTAAAAAAATGCAGTCCACTAGATTGCCTACTTGATGAAACAGTGAAGACTTTGGCCTCTAGTAAAGGAGATGTCCTACAAGCTAGATAGATATGAGAAGGAGATACATTATGGATTTACAATTCAAGAGAGAACTCATAATATGAATCAAACACAAGGGAGGCCTACTTTAAACAATAGGGATAAGGATAGAGGGAAGAGGCCTACTCATGATGAAATAAAGGATAGAAATCAAAATAGATGGGATGGAAAGGAAGTGTTTGATATATTGAATGCCAAGGTATGCACTATAAATTGTGATATTGACATTTTTTGGTTTGATACGTTCTTCCTTCCCTATCCTCCATATGGTACTCCTAAATGGTTTGGTGGCAATGTAGAGGAACTTGAGTATGTGTTTGATGATGATGAGTTTTTTATGCTAGATTATTAATTATCCTGAAGTAAAGTTTTTGGATCCATGGAATTGTTAAGTTTTATTACTATTGATTAGTCTTATAGTGCATTATAAATGGTAAATGTCCCAAATTCTAAATTTATTTTACGATTTTAACATTAGACAATCATATGTACTACCTAATCATGATTTGAAATTTCTATGATCAATGATGATTAAGAAGTATGATGGGGAATTCCTTAAATTGAGGATAGGTAGCTGCTAATTAACATAAAAATTATCCAAGATAAATAATATAGTTTGAAAAGAAGGAAACAAGGCAATGCTCCTCAAGACACTACCCCTAAAAATCCAAGGGCAGGGGATGCAAGTAAGGAAGTCTAAAAAACTACAATAGTCCCTAATTTTTAAAAATTAGTGCCTATTTCCCAAGTTGTCAAACCAAGAGGGGCTCTATCCAAGAATAGTGTACCCTTATTATCCAACATCCCTAAGGGTGTGAGTAATGTCAAAAATAACCTACCTTTAAAGACTGTTGTTAAAAATGCTAATCTCTCCTAGCCTATTTCACTTCATACTTTAAATGATTGTATTATAACTAAAGGTGTTGTCATCCTTACTCATAATACTCCTCTTCCTCATTATAGCATCTGTGATATGGCTTAGGTGTTGATCTAAGTGAAAATCACCATGCCACTTATTGAATAGTTATGAATACCTAAAAACAAGAAGAGGGATTTTAAATACTTGGAATTTTTTAAGAGTACAATTGCAAATGAAATGACTTCACCCCAAATACTCCTGGATAATGATGAATAATTAGATGATATTGTTGAACCAACCCTATAGGTTTACTTGGGGACGGGATTGATAGAAAGTCAACTAAATGTGGATCTATTTTACACTTCCTTACTAATTAATGTCTTAATTGATCACAATTACATGTTTGATTTTAGATCCTCTTGCAATGTGATGCCCTTGGGTGTCTTTAATGAACTTAGAGTGAAAAATCACATAAGCCTTTTGCAAGATCTATGCCATAGACAAACAAGAGGTAAAAGCTATTGGATAAGTCAAAGGGTTTGTAAGACAATTAGAAATTCATCCAAGTAAATGTTTTAATATGGATGTGGTAGTTGTGGACTGCCCACCTAAGTGGGGGATGATGTTTTCATGAAAATGGGCCATTAGCATAGGTGAAAGTGTGAAATGGACCTTTCTTATGCCACCATTAATTTGGAAGGTAAGATGGTCAAAATTTATAGAGAGTCAAAGATGATACATGTACTTGAAGATCCAAAGCATGCTCTAAATGAAGTGTTGTACATGGATGTGGATTTGGGTAGCTTCATTTGGAATGTGGATGTTTTTGAACAACTTATTATTCTTGATGCTAGGTTTGACAACAAAGGTGATTGGATAATTTCATTTGACAGAGCTTGATCCAATCTTGGAAATGGATCTAGGGTTATCTCTTATGACCCAAATGGTAAATGTTTAAAGTTTTCATTCAATCTATCAATTTATTCTATGAATAATATTGTTCAGTATGAGTCACTCTTGCCTAGTTTGAGAATTGCCCAATAATGTATAATTACAAGTTTGACTGTAAATGGTGATTCCAAGATTGTGGTTAAGTAAGTCTACAATGTTTATGCAATAAAAAATAAAAGGTTGAAATAATATAGAAATAATTTTTAGAGTTATTTGATGCTTTTAACATTTTATACCATGATATAAGTTTCAATGAAGAAGCTAAAAAACTTGTAGGGTTAAGTGCTTATTTTCAATTTGAAAATATGAACCCTCATTGTCAGTATCAAGTGGAGGTGTTTCTTATGCATTCAATCCTAGAAAATATTCATCATTAGAAAGTTTTTGATGATTATGAGTAGATTAGATGGTTTTTAAATTATGAAGATAAGTTTAAAGACTATCTCATAGACTTTGAATCCATGGTTCAGGTTTGTGATGAAAAGAAACCTTGTTTGAGAAGGATATAATTCAGCTGAAGACAAACAATCTCCCTAGAGGGTCAATGAGTTTAGAAGGATATTTTGATGGAGTGAATACAATAAAAAATAGAGAATCATTTATCTCAAATGATGTGACTAAGTGTAACTTGGGTTCTCATAAGAATCTAAGGAAAGTTTGGTTAGGTACTCACCTAAGTACAATAGAAACATAAGCTTACATGCAGATGTTAAAAAGGTACCAGGATTGTTTGTCTTGGTCTTATTCCAAGTTGAAATCATATAGGGAAGTATTATTTCAATAAGTCATCCCATTACATCCTTATAGCAAGCATTTGAGGTAGAAGTGAAGACCTATTAACCCCATCTTGGACACTAAGATACAAGATGAGTTACAGAAGCTAAGGGGCAATGGGATTATTCAGCCTATCTGGTATTCATCATGGGTGGAAAATTTAGTCCCTATGATAAATAAAAATGGAGACAAATACTTGTGTGTGGATATTAAAAATTTGAATAAATTTTCATTGAAGGACAATTACCCCTACCTAATATGGATAACCTGCTACAAAGTGTTAAGATTAGAGATGTTATCTATATTGGATGGTTTCTCACAGTATATCTAGGTTGTGGTAAAGAAATCTTAGAGACCCAAGACCACATTTAAAATGCCTTAGGGAACACATGTTTACATGACAATGCCTTTTGAGTTAATGAATGCTGGTGTGATGTTTCATTGAGCCATGGAAATTGATTTTATAGGGGTAAATAAAAAATTTATAGATGTATATCAGGATCATATTACTATGTATTCCAAGCCTAGATAGGAAAATTTGGATCATATATAAAAATTATTTATTAGATGCAGGAAGTTTAAAATTTCACTTAATCCTAAGAAATGCCACTTCAAAGTGTAAAATTCTAAGTTACTGGGACATATAGTGTCTAAGGATGGTGTTATGATTGACCTCAAATGAGTATAAGCCATTAAAAAATTACCTATGCCACAGTCCAAGAAAGGAATTCAATCCTTCTTTTGACAAATTAATTTCATAATGAGGTTTGTGTTTACTTTTCTGGAAATCAATCTGCCTATTACTTCCATGTTGAAGAAATACCAAACCATCAAGTGGGAGGATAATGTTGTGCAAGCACTAAATGATATGGAATGAGCCTTGAATTTTGTCCCTATATTATCCATCCCTATTTACACTCAAATATTTCAAATATTCTATTTTTCATCACATAATATCATTATTGGTGTCATGTTACAAAAGAATCATGATGGTCATAAGAAACCCATAGCTTTCTTTAGTAAAGCTATGCAAGTTTCTGAACTAAAACACACCATCATGAAAAAACAAACCTTCATTCTCTTAAATGTTATTAATATGTTTATACGTTACATTTTAATTTCAAAGATTATTACATATGTCATGCATATGATGGTTAAGGACATATTGATTTTGATTGAACCATCAAGTAAGAGATGTAGGTGGGTCAATAAGTTACAAAGAGTACAACATGTATAATACCACCACAAAGTTAGTGAGAGGGATGGATCTCTCCAAGATCATGGTTGAGACCAATTTTCAAGTGATTGAGGTAAAAACTTGTATTTTTAATGTTAATGATTCCTAGAGTCAAATTATCATATCCTCATGGCATAAGTACATTGTTTACTACTTGTAAAATATGAATTGTCCCTCTAACCTAGATAAGAACCAAAGGAGGGTTCTCAAACTTATATCTTGAATGTATATTTTGACTAAAAAAAGATTGGAATGGAAGAATACTAATGGGGTTCTCCTAAGATGATTGGTAGAAGAACAAACTACCTATTTGATTGAGTACTTCCATAGTGGATATGTGGTGGCAACTTTGTACCTAAGGTCATAGCTCATAAAATTATGTGAGATGGTCATTAGTGGTCATAATTATTCAAGGATGTTGATAATAAAGTTAAGAAATGTAAGAAATGTTAGTGCTTTGATAGAAGGTTAAAATCTTCAAGTTCTCTTCCCTTAAATGCTATGACGATTGAATGGCCCATTTAGATGATGATAAATGGATTTCATTGGGGGAATCATTGATTCATCAAGTGATAAACATAGATGGATATTGGTTATAATTGACTACTTTAAGAAATAGGTTGAAGTGGTCCCTAAAAATAAGGCCACTAATTTAACAATTTTGAGAATATTACAGTTTTATTCCTAATTTAGATAAGGGTCTAGAATAATAAAGTATTAAATAAGATTAAAATAATTATAGTAATAATTTGTATATTTTATTTGTCTTTTATAGCTTTCTAAAAATAGTAATGAAAGAGGATAAATGCAACTTAGATAAAAACTAGACTAAGATGACTGAGACCAATGCTAAAATTGAGTGTGTAGGACTGGGATAGTGTCATGAACCTGGATCTATCTTTGATTCAATGAAAAGATAGGAGAGTCAAAAATAGGACACCTCAAGGTTTGATGTTATGGTCCAGGTCCTATTGCTATTATCCAAACTAGTCATAGAGATCTGAGTTTCATGAGTTTTGTCTGTTGTCCCTATATGTGCCTACCTATGAAATTTTGAGTCTTAAATGTCAACGAAGATCCTTGTAAATCTCATTCAATATTAAAACCCTAGACCTTCATTGTGCTTGATTAAACTTGATAAATAGGGTGGGTTAGTGTGTGTAAAATTTATTGAACATGTATCTACACCCATTATGTGGGCATGCTACTTATACACTGATACTCTAAAGAGGGAAAGAGCCATATGTAGTTATCCCACTTGATGTTCTTTGTCTAATAGTGTAATAAGGATGTAAAAATACCAAATTGAGAGTGATTGAGGTGGCTAGGGACTGTGTGACGGTTTGAAAATGTTTGTATCTATGTTGGGTTACTGTATGTAGAGAATACAAAAATTTATCTTGGTGGTTTGTTTGTATTCTTGCTTGATTTGTAAGATTTGTCCCCCTCCCTTATAAATGAACTTTGAATGGACTTTTATATGGATCTATTGGTCATGGGTTAAAATTATTTATGCTCAGACAAAATAATGAAGGATAGGAACTAGATGGAAATGGTCATTTAGGCTCAAAATGTGATTAGATAGGAGAGCTGAAAATGGGACACCCTAGGGTCTAGTGCTATAGTCTAGATTTGGTGCTCTTGTCTTATAGACTTGAGACCTTAGGGAATAGAATTGGCCTAATAAATATAGTATAGATGAGACATAATTAGGTTTTAGAAGTCCATAAATAACTAAGAATAAGTAAAAAGGTGTTTAAAATAGTCATGAGAGCATGCAATAAGGTCCTATGGATTGAGTGTCACAAGCCACACTCAAGCTCCTAATTTGGACATTTTATATGAATACATTCCGTCGCCCCCCCACCCCCAAGTTTATTCTAGTGATGTAGCAAAGTGAAATACTAGGATAGAGGAAAGTAGAAAGCGTACCTAAACTTACCTGCATGGGTGAAGTCCATGAAGATATGTGATGCTAAGTGTGCAATGAGAGAGACCATCATGGAGTTTAAATTTGAAAGAGAAAATAAAGATTAGATTAGTTCTTACTAGATATGTTATATCTAAAATAAGAATGTACAAAATTTGGGTAAAAGAGAGAGGAAGATAAAGGAATGAATACACCTCGTTGGGTACATAAACCAATATAAAACATGTGGTGTTATGGAGTGATGCTAGATAGTGCTAGGTATGTGTTGAACCAAACATAATAATTTGAATGGAGCTGAGAGATCAATTACCTAAGAGTGGCTCAATTATGCAAAGGCTAGATATTTATCTCCACCATCACCTACTAAATGAAGCTATGTGATCTTCCATGTGTTAATTGATGTTTGGACTATGTCTAATACCTATGAGCAGATGGCTTAAGAATACAAAGGCTAGCTAGAACTTCGGCTCCATCATTCCGTACTAAGTGAATCTATGAAAGGATAATGGTATGAATGTGTGTCATATGAAATGGCTTCTAAGCCCATGAATACTCTAAATTTTGACAATGTGGTGTGGGTAGCCAAATGTGTACTAGAAACTAGGCCAATCTTGGCCACTCTAAAAGGAGGAGATTAGGCTTGTATGAAATCCACTCTAAAACTATGAACTAGGCTTATGTGGAAGCCACTTGGGAATGTGGAGGTTAGGCCTATATGAAATCCACTCTAAAATTATGCCAACCAATTATAGATGGAACAAGGTACATAGCTACTGAGAATGCCTAGGTAATATACCTAATCTGGAAATAAAATAAGTCAAATGTGCCACACACATTGTCCTAATCGCTGGTGTTTGTAACATGGATTTTGATTTAGAATTTATACCAATTAACTAATCTAAAACTAGAAGTGAGATCCATGATGCCATGCATGATGACCCCTATATCTGGATTCTCTAAGAAAAACTCTACTAAAACTATTGAATCTAATCTAATATGTATCTAACAAAGCTATAAGTGAGCTTACCTTTCTACCTGTTTCTAAAAAGTATAGTTTTTTTATTGTTTGGAAAAGAACATCAAAAATAGGGCACCCTATTATCTAGCATTGTTGTTTAGGTCTAGTGTTGTTGTCCTTTGTTAAATATGATAACTATTATGTAACCATCACTATTTTTTTTGTCTATTCTACTTGGTTTGACCTCTGATTATTGTTTTGATCATTTGAAAATTAATTTTTTGATTAGTTGGAACTTTGATCTCTATAACAAAACCATTATTTATTACCCCCTATTTTAAGGGTAGGAATGAAGACCTTGTACAGACTAACCTCAAAATACATATCCCTGCAAGTGTGTTATGTTATGAAATACATGATATAACAATGATAATCAGAAAGATGTTTGAAGATATAGCATATTTTTTAATGGATATTGTTAGATCAATAGGGGTGTGCCTAGATAGATACAACAATGTAATAGCATGTGCAGTGTACTAAATTGAAACTAGAAATATTAGTTGTTAGTTGTGAAGAATGGATGGAGTATGATGTCCATCATGGCATCTAAAAAATCAAGATAATGCATGATGTGGATCATGGCATTACAAATAGTTTAAAAGAAATAAAGAAACAAACACACAAGGAAAGAAACAAAAAGCATATAAAAGTGGCCAATGGGCCAAGCAAATAAGGGACATGGACACATGTCATTCAAACTAGAAAGTAAGCATACAAAGCATGTTCAAATGTCCACATACACATACAACTTAGAAACAAACAAGGTTTACATGAAGGCCATAAGCACATAAAAAAGTATAGACAAAGAACATTGGCAGATTACCTAAGGCACACACAAGAATAAAAGTAAAGGACATTGGTAAATATCCTAAGTCACATAGAAGAGACAATAGAAACTAAGAAAGGAAATCACTTCTAGCTATGCAAATCAAGAAAGGAAGGCATGTAATATGCTAGAAATATAATCGCATTTACCTAATCAAAGCAAAAAGTGAAAGTATGTAAAACATGTAGTACATGACTAGGTATATGTTAAGAAATGCATAAGTGATATATACTAGTTAGTAACGATAGAGTAATCTATAGAAGCTAGTAAGTAATGTACATCATCATGATAACTAGAGTGTGTGGTATATGGATGACATAACCTGGATGGCGTAATCATGTAGAAGATGCCTTTAGTGGGTAGATATATCAATAGATGTATCAAATGTAAAAGTAGGATGCCCCCTCAATCGGTAGAGTGAAGCAATAAAGGATCTAGATGTCACTATGCACACTCAAAGAAGATCAAGTGAAGCATGCTAATGTAGATAAATCAACATATTATAGCATAAAACAACAAAATGTAAGTATATCATGGTAGTAGAAATGTGAAGCATGGATAGTGCATACAATTGAAATGTTATTGTGTTTTTGATTAATTTAAATGTTTTTGTATTTTGAAATTTTATATTATCTTTGGATTTTGAAAATTTAAGCTATGTACAATGAATCATGAGGAGACAATGTACACTGAGAAACTATATACAAGTAAGTGAAAAGAAACTATGTACAAGTAACTCAAAGGAAGTTATATATAAGTAATTTTGAAAAAATATGTAAACATAAGCTGAAAGGAAACTATGTACAAGCATATGAATAAATAAATATGTGCATAATGAGATTAAAGTCTAGGATAGAGGGGGTAAAGGGTTTAAGGATGGATCCCACTAGGGATGGAGATGGAAGGGATCATGACCATCATCAAATGCCTCAAGATCATCATCATAGGTATCATCATATGCCATATATTTTATATGCATGGTGGCTATCTCCTTAGGTATTAGTATGATTTGTGCTCTTTGTGTAGTCGAAGATATATCACTCATAATGATGTCATCCTATTAATGCTAAACTCAAGGTTTCTATAGTGGTGAAGATGCTGAGTCTCCTCTAGGATGTCTGATAGTAGACAATTTTGATGGAACTGGCATAGTCAATCATGGTGGTGATGTAATTTAAATAGTACTTGAAACTTATAGTTTATCCAATCTTCATTGTAAAGTTTTACATGAGTTTGTATCATGGCTTGTGATCCTATAAAAGAGAAAAAATGGATGACCATCTTATCATAATAACCTGCTAATAAATATGTGTCATACTTTAATTATTGTGATTAATCCATAATCAAGTAACATCTATAGTATAATCTATGGTTGATGTTGTGTGCTACTTTCCTAAATCTGAATGATTGGTTCTTTATCGATAGAGGTAACGATGTGAATTTTACATGCCAAGTGATTTTTCTATGGCTGTGAATGTGGAGTATAACTTGAGAGTGTAGTGCAAGATGCTAATAGTGATGTAAGATGTGTAATGAGTGCTCTATATTCATCTTGATACTCTTCTGGGCTAACTAGTGTAAAACTCAATCAACACAAATAGTCATCTATAAGTGTGGGTGTTGTATCATCATCTGAAGTAGCTTGAGAATCAATATCAACATCATGTACATATGGTAACTCAGAATTGACCTCAAGGGGTAACTGTGATATGGGGGTTTCATTAGCTATAGTACTAGAAGATGGAAATGTTGTGAGAGTATCTCTAACTATCGAAGTAACTGTAACTATCAAAGGAGCAGTATCCATAAAATTAACTAGTACTAATATAACTATTATCAGCTATTGTATAATTATAATAGGTGTAGGAACCATGATTGATGGAGTTGTTGGAATAATTAAAGTTGTTATGATCGACTAAGTATCTGGAGATAAGGACACAACTCTAAGTGGAGGAGTATGAGATGTGCTAGTCTCTCCTACCTCATATATATGTATCTAATCAAGATAAATATAATGAGGTGGTGATTGAACTATGATATGAGGTGTCTTATATGGCAAAATAGTGAAAGATGACTTTATAATTCAATAATATCTAAATGGCTAGTTATCTATTGGGCATGTGTATAGGTATCCTTCATGGAGAAACATAATGCATTAATGAAGAGTATAAGGAATTACCCACATAGAATGTATCCAAGGTCATACAAGTGAAAGATTATAATGAAGAGGACCTGGCATGACCTAGAACTGTGTAGACAGGGTTTTGGGCCCTACCATGATATCCAAAGCATTGGTTCCCAATGTCTATCATGTTATATAATTAAACCCTCTAAAATTCTTATATGATTTTTATATGGATGCCGTACCTATTCCCATGGTCTATATGAATGTAATATTACATCTATTAAGTATGGAACCATTGTTAACTAAAACTCTTTTAACTGCATTGGTTTTGATTTGAGATTGTATGAATAGTAGTAAATTTTGATCAACAACTATCTAAGATGGCATGTCCTCATGATCAAAATAAATAACATCTTCCATTATTTTTAACATGTTGACCACTTATGCAAAATAAGAAGGCTTTGAATCAATGAACATAAAATTTTGAGAGAGTGCCTGATAAAGAATGTCCTTAAACACATTAGCTTTCTAAAGAAGTTCTAACATATAAATCTTAGATGATGTGTTTCTTTACTAATCAAAAATATCATATTCCTTGTGCATATCTACCTATGTAGGTGGGTTGGGCATGGGATAGGAAGGAATAAGAGGGTGGTGGGGCTCCTGACTAGGTAGGGGAAGAATGGTGGCATGCCGAGTAATGACTCTTACCACACTATCTACTAGATGTATAGGATTAATAGTAGCTAAGGGAAGAGAGAATATATAATCACTAGGTCAAGTTGGTGGAGGGACAAAGGGTGTCAACTAGGCTCTCTGGTGATGGGTAGTGACTTGGGAAAGATTAAAATGGACCATGCAACATAACTCAACATGGAATATAGGCTCTAAAGAAGGTGAGGCAAGAGGTATCTTAACATGTTTATCAATGAATGTGATAATATCATCCCATAATATAAAAAGTAAGCATGAAAATCAAAGAATGAATCTTTGCATTAATATATGGTAAACTTAATCATTATTATACATGATAGAACCTAGTATGAATTCCTTAGTATTTGCAAGAAATGTTTTGAAATGAGTAAGATCCATTTGTAATTTTTATGTAAAAAATATGTAAGGTAATACCTTAAATACAAAGGGACCTAGTAAATTTAAATAGGGTTTGAGAGAAATAATTTTTTTAAATTACTATGATAAAATTTTAAAAATTAACTAAGAAATTTTGGTTCAAATATGCAGGAAAATCAAAAAAATACTGAGACCTAGTATAAGAAACTAGGGTGTGAATGAAATTATTTGTAAAATTAGTAAGGTAAATTTAAAAATTAAACATGAATTTATCATTAAAATATGTAGGAAAAGAATTAAAAAAATACTAAAAAAATTAACAAGGATTTTTCCATAAGGTTTCTAGGATTTTTATACACAAATGAAGTAAGTTAGGTTCACCAAATGATTTAACAATTTTGAGAATATTGGATTTTTATTCCTAATTTACTTAAAGGTCTAGAATAATAAATTAGTAAGTAATATTTCAATAATTACAATACTGATTTGTATATTTTATTTATCTTTTTTATTTATTTAATAATAGTAATGAAATAGGGGAAATGCAACTTAGCTTAAAACTGGAATGAGAAGATTGAGACAAAGGCTGAAATTGATTGGGCAGTACTGGGATAGTATAGTGAACTTGAATCTATAATTCATTCGATGAAAGAATATGATCACTAAAAATATGACACTTTAGGGTCCAATGTTATAGTCCAAGTCCTATTTCTATTATCCAAATTCGTTATAGAGATATAATTTTTTTTGGTTTTGTCTACTGTCCCTTTGTGATCTTGCATATAAAATTTTGAGTCTTGAATGTCGATGGAGCTCCTTGTAGATTTGATTCAATATTGAAATCATAGACCTTCATTATGCTTGATGAAAATTAAGAAAGAGGTGGGTTAGTGTGTGTAATTTGTACTAAATGTGTATCCACACCCCTTATGTGGGCATGCTGCCTACATACCAATACTCTGAAGAAGGATCAAACCATATGTAGTTCTCCCACTTGATGTGCTTTGTCCAATAGTGTAATGAGGATGCAAAAATGTTAAAATGAGAGTGTTTGATGTAGCTAGGGACTGGTGTGGGGGTTTGAATATGTTTGTAGCTATGTTTGGTGACTATATGTAGAGAATAGAGAAATTTGCCTTAGTGGTTTGTTTGTATTCTAGCTTGATTTGTAAGATTTGTCCTCCTCCCTTATAAATTTACTTTTATTGGAATTTTATAGGGATCTATTGGTCATGGGTTAAATGTATTCATACTAGGCTCACATAATGAAGAATAGGATGATTGGATAGGATCATAAAAAATTGGACACCCTAGGTTCTGGTGCTATAGTCTAGGTTAGGTGATTTTTCCTACAGGCTTGAGACCTAGGGGATAGAATTAGTTTGGGAAATGTAGCTTGGCTAATCTAGAATCAGATTTTAAAATCCCATAGATGATTGGGAATAAGCAAAAATGTGTCTAGAAGGGTCATGAGAGCATGCAAGAAGGTCCTATGGATTGGGTGTCATAAGCCACACTCAAGCTACCAATTTGGACATTTTATATGTCTATAGCTACACACCAAGTGGTTATGGAATTTTTTTTAAATTAGATTATTTATAGATTTGGTGTTCATATCAAGGTGATTGTTGATAATGTGATGAGCTTTAGTGCTGAACCTTTGGTGGTATTATGCAAAGAGTATGGGATCACATTAACATATAATTCCAATTATAACCCTCAAGGTAATGGGGAATAAAAATTTAGTAATAAGAACTTACTCAAAATCATTAGACAAACTTTACAAGATAACGAAAAAAAGTAGGGTAAATAGATGAAGTTTCCCTTGTGGGCTAATAGGATTATTCCTAAGAGAGATACATGAAAAATCCCTTTTGAGATTGTTAATGGAGTGCAAGTTGTTCTACTTATAAATTTATAGTTACCTATTAGGTCATGCAACAACTAGAGGAAGATAAGAAAATCAACCACTATGAAAGTAGAATGAACAATATTATTGATCTTAATGAAAATAGAAGATAAGATAATGAAGGCCACCTCAAGTTCAAGGAAAGACTCAAGAGAATATTTTATTAAAATATTTCTTTGATAATTTTTCAAGTAGGTGATCTACGATTACTTTGGGAAAATAGACACGAAGAGAAACACAAGCATGAAAAAATTGATGCCTTGTAGATGGGCCCCTATTCCATTCACAATAGAATTTGGGAACACACTTTATTTCTAAGAAACCTAGATTTTAAGATATTAGAGCTACTAGCTAATGGAAGACATTTGAAACATTTCCTTGATTAAGTCCATGAATGTGTACAATATTGTATAGTGTATAGTTTGATTGTTTTGTTATTTTTCGTCCATCTATGTTGGGCATCTATTTGTGTAGTTAATTTTGGTGTTTTTATCATATGTTCATTTTCATTTGAATTTTTATTTATGGTGTGTGCCTTAGGATTTCAAGAATCATTTGAATATTTGCATTGTATTGGCACCAATGGATGCAAATCATTCCTATTAGTTTCCTTAGCTTGTACTTCAGTTTTACAACACTTGTTATAAGTGAGTGCTTTCATGCCTATTAGAATAATTCCTACTATTTTAAAAACCACACCACCAGACCACTCTTTTATAATTACTTAACTCATCTTACCCTATTCTACCCTACAAATAATCCACTCTATGTGAAGTGTTATTTGCCTATAGATGCATAAATATTGCATATCTAGAATATATTTGTGTTTGTTATTTAAAGACTAGCATTACAATCTCACATTTGGCCCTAGGTTGTTTAAAATATATTTTAAATGAAGGATGCAATCATATTCACATTTATCATTATGAGCCTATGTATGGACTAGAGCATTTGCCCAGCTTGTGTGACAACTCTTCTTGAGTTGGCCATGCAAACTTGGTTATAGTTTGGTCTCATTTGTGATTTTTTTGTGTGCCAATAATACCCATGGATACTTAATTATAGTATCCCTCCATGTGAGAAAGCTACCCCTTAGGCCTCACCTTTGTTCAGGCAAAGCTAGAAGTAGTATGGAGATAACCATAGCCTCTATCAATGCTTTCCAGTCATTATCTAAGTTCAGTCCATCTTGATACTAAACCCTTCCCTGATTATAATGACATATTTATTAGGTTTTTATATTTTTTGACACATTTTGCAAGTGTGCAAGTCTGAGTACAATAGGTGTACAACTGGGAACCAACACTTCACTAGCACTATTATCAAGGATACAAGATGTTTAGTTAGTTGTGTGCTAGGAACTCTTGTAGAAAGTTATTAATATCATGTTCTAAAGTTATCTCTATTGAAATATTTTATTCACTAACCTTAGATGCTTAATTTTATAAATAGTTTAGTCATATTATCTCATGTGTTTGAAATTTGAGGTTATTTGAGTGTGCTTTACTAATTTTTTCCATCAACTATGCATCACTCTACTAGGGATGTTTTTAGAGACTTGAAATATTGGGTAATTTACCATATGTTGGATTTATTGTAAATAATTGGCAAATTGTTCATTTTAGGGTGTTTTCTCCTTTTGAAAATGAATTTCAAAATTTTAGTACCTTTGCTTTCATATCTCATCACTAATTTCAAAAAAGTATGATTTCAGTATGTATCACAATAAGTTTGTAAAATGATAGAAGTTTGCTTCTAGTGGTGACTCCAACATATCATCTACTTTCAAGGAAGATCAGTTCCTATTTTTAATATCTTCATTAATCTTTGGGTGTTCTTTTATTTTCAAATCTAGAAGGACTAAGATCATTGTTCAAATTTGACTCATTAAGGTAACTTGTCTCACCCTTAAGTATTCATCAAATACTAAGGAGACAAGTTTGGTGGCCAATAGAAGGATAGTTCAACTTCAAAGGAGTGTTTAGACTCTCAAGATTCCGGTACACCTAAACTTTTTCTTCAACTTCCTTTTAATTGAATATTATCATAGTTTTCCTAATCATTTAAAATCATATAGTCCCATTTATTACCCAACACCTTCTCAAACAACTGAATCTCCTCCTATGTTTGATCCACCAAGTCCACCTCACTCACGCCCTCATAGCCCTTTTTGATTTAATATTGAACCCACAATTGAAATAATCATGAGGCATAGGGACCATTATGAAAATGAACATCTTGTATTTATGATTCCTAGATTTAGACCTATCAATTTTGATGAAATGGAAGGTTATGCTAACGAAGTCTTGAATGAAGTAAAGAACCACCTTCCTATGTTTCAAGGGAACATTGTAGTGACAGGTGATAAACACATGAGGGATTTCCACATTATCTTTGAAGTTTATGAGGTTGAGTATGAGTATGTTTAAATTATGTGGTTTGCACAAAAGTTGGAAGAAGATGCTCACGAGTGGTTAAATTCCCTTCCCCATGGATGCATTGATTCATTAGAAGAATAGAATAATGTTTATAAATTTGGTATGGTGATAGGATTGATCCTAGGTTTATTTTGGAAGAATTTAAAAACATTAATAATAAACCTAATGAGTGTGTGCAATAATTTAATACAAGGTTAAAGAAAACTATGATTAGGTTGGCTAAAAATATTAGGCCTAGTGCCACAGCTTACTTGATTAAATGTTGTGATGCCTTTCAAAATAAGATTACATAGTACTTGAGGGACAAGGCCCCTAAAAACTTGATTTTGGCATCCAATATGGCCATCCAAATTAAGAAAAACATTAAAGTTGTGTGTAAAACTTTCAACAAGTGGGATAATGTAAATTTTGTCAATCTTGAACAAATGCAGTTCACTAGACCACCAATTTGATGAAAAAGTGAAGACTTTGGCCTCTATTATCAAGGAGATGTCCTACAAGATAAATAAACATGAGAAGGGAATACCTCATGGATATACAAGTCAAGAGAGAACTCTAAATCTCAATCAATCACAAGGGAGACCTACTTTAAACATTAGGGATAAGGATAGAGGGAAGAAGCCTGTTCATGATGAAATAAATGATAGAAATCAAAATATATAGATTGAAAAGGAAGTGTTTGATTTGTTGAATGCCAAGGTGAACACTGTAAATTGTGATATGGACATTGATTGGTGTGATAATTTCTTCTTTCCCCATTCTCTATCTGATACTATTGAATGGTTTGATGAAAATGCATAGGAACCCAAGTTTGCATTTTATGATGATGAGTTTTAGATTTTAGATTATTAATTATCCTAAAGTATAGTGTCTAGAACCATGGTATTGTTAAGTGATACTAATATTTATTAGTTTTAGAGTGTAGTATAAAAGGAATGTGTCCCAACTTCTAAATTTGTTTATTATTTTAACAGTACACAAGCATATGAATTACCTAATCATGATTTCAATATTTACGATCATTGATGATTAATAAGTATGATGGGGAATTTATTTAATTGAGGATAGGTACCTTATAATTAATGTAATAATTATCCAAGATAAATAATATAGTTTGAGAAGAAGGAAACAACACTACCCCTATAAATCCAAGGGTAGGGGATGCAAGTAAGGAAGTCAAGAAAACTATGTTAGTCCCTAATTATTTAAAATTAGTGCATGTTTCCCAAGTATTTAAACCAAGAGGTGCTCCATCCAAGAATAGAGTACCCATATTGTCCAACATCCCTAAAGGTGTGAGTGATGTTAAAAATAACCTACCATTAAAGGCTGTTGAAAAAAATGATAATCTATCCTAGCCTATTCCACTCTAGATTTTAAATGATCATATTACAACTGAAGGTGTTGTCATCCTTCCTCCTAATACTTTTCTTCCTCAATATATCATGTGTGATATGGATCAAGTGTTGATCCAAGTGAAAATCACCATGCCACTTGCTGAATTATTATGAATACCTAAAAATAGGAAGAGGGCATTTGAATACTTGTAGTTTGCTGAGAGTAAAATTGAAAATGAAATGACTCCACACCAAACACACCTAGATAATGATGAAGAATCAAATGAGATTATCAAACCAACCATGAAGGTTTATTTTGGGACTATATTGGTATAAATTCAACTGAATATGGATCTATTTTATAGCTCCTTCCTAATTAATGGCTTAATTCATCACAATTGAATGTTTAATTTCTAATCTTCTTGTAACATGATGCCCCTAGGTGTCCTTAATGAAATTGGATTGAAAATCACACAAACCTTTTCCATGTGCTATGCCATGGACACACGAGGGGTTCCATCTATTTGACAAGTCAAAGGCTTACTAATATTATCAAAAATTCATCCAGGTAAATATTTGAATATGAACGTGGTAGTTGTGGACTGCCTACCTATGTGGGGGATGTTGCTATCATGAAAATGGGCCACTAACATAAGTGGAAGTTTCAAAATGGACCTTTATTATGACACCATTACTTTGGAGGGTAAGATGGTCAAACTTCATAGAGAGACAAAGATGCTATATGTACTTGAAGATCTAAAGCATGCTCTAAATGAAGTGATGTACATGAATGTGGATTTGGGTAGCTTTCTTGGGAATGTGGATGTTGTTGAATAACCTACTATTCTTGATGATGGGTTTGACAATGAAGGTGAAGTTTGGAGAATTTCATTTGACAGAGCTTGCTCCAATCTTAGAAATGGAGTTGGGGTTATCTTCTATGACCCTAATGGTAAATGTTAAAATTTTTCTTTCAATATGTTTTTTTAGTCCAGAATTAATATGTTTGAGTATGAGTCACTCTTTCTTGGTTTGAGAATTTCCCACAGACATAGAATTACAAGTTTTATTGTAAATGGTGATTGAAATCTTGTGGCTAAGCAGGTCTACAATGTTTATTTAACGAAAAATAAAAGGTTTAAATAATATAGAATTCTTTTTCAAGACTTGTTAGAGTTCTTTGATGTTATTAACATTTTCTACCATGATAGAAGTTTCAATGAAGAAGCTGACAAACCTGTAAGGTTAGGTGCTTGATTTGAAATTGAAAATATGAACCCTCATTTTTAGTATCAAGTGGAGGTGCTTGTTAGGCATTCAATCCTAGACAATATTCATCATTGGGAAGTTTTTGATGATGATGAATATATTAGAAGGTTTTTATATTATGAAGCTAAGTTTCAAGATCAACTCATAGACTTGGAATCCATGGTTTAGAGTTGTGACAAAAAATAAACCTTGTTTGAGAAGGATATAATTCAACTAAAAACAAACACTCTCCCTAGAGGATTGGTGAGTTTAGAAGCATATTTTGATGGAGTGGATATAATCAAAACTAGAGACTCATTTATCTCAAATGATGTGACTGAGTGTAATTTGGTTTCTCATGAGAATCCAAGGAAAGTTTAGTTGGGTACTCACCTAAGTGCAATAGAAAAACAAGCTTACATGTAGATTTTAAAAAGGTACCAGGACTCTTTATCTTGGTCTTATTTTGAGTTTAAAGCATATAGGGAAGACTTATTTCAATAAGTCATCCCATTTTAGCCTAAAAACAAGCCTTTGAGGCAGAAGCAAAGACCTATTAACTTCATCTTGGCCACTAAGATGCGAGATGAGTTAAAGAAGCTAAGGGGCAGTGGGATTATTTAGCCCATCAAGTACTCATCATGGGTGGTGAACTTAGCCCCTATGAGAAATAAAAATGGTGACTTCTACTTGTGTATGGATTTTTTAAATTTGAATAAATTCTCATTGAATGAAAATTACCCCTACCTAATATGGATAACCTACTACAAAATATTTCTGGATTAAAGATGTTATCTACATTGGATGGTTTATCAGGGTGTAACTAGGTTGTGGTATAGGAATCTAAGAGACCCAAGACCGCATTTAAAATGCCTTAAGGCACATATGTCTACATTAGGATGCCTTTTGAGTTAATGAATGCTGGTGTGATGTTTCTTTAATCTATGGACTTTGATTCTATATAAGTAACTAACATAGTCATAAATATATATCAAGATGATATTAATGTGTATTCCAAGTCTATATAGGAACATTTGGAGCCTCTAAAAAAGGTATTTATTAGATGTAGAGAGTTGAACATTTCACTTAATCATAAGAAATTTCACTTCAGAGTGCAAAAGGATAGGTTATTGGGACATATAGTGTTTAAGGATGGTGTCATGATTGACCCTAAATGAGTATAAGCTATTAAAAAAGTGCCTATGATGTAATCCAAGAAAGTAATTCATTCCTTCTTTTGACAAATTAATTTCATAACAAGGTTTATGTTTAATTTTCTAAAGATCAATATGTCTATTACTTCCATGTTGAAGAAAGACCAAACCATCCAGTGGGAGGAGAATGCCATGTAAGAATTCAATGACATCAAAGGAGCCTTAAAGTTTCCCCTATCTTGCCCAGCCCTATTTACACTAAAGCATTTGAAATATTCTATTGTGCATAACATAATACTATTACTAGTTTCATATTACAAAAGAATGATGATGGTCATGAGCAACCCATAACTTTCTTTATTAAATCTATACAAGGTTATAAACTAATTTACACCATCATGAAAACATAAGCCTTCATTCTCTTAAAGGTCATTAAGATGTTTAGACCCTACATTCTGAGTTTGAAGATTATTTCATATGTCCTACATATGATGGTTAAGGACATATTGAGTTAGATTTAGGCATCAAACAAGAGATCTAGGTGGGTCAATAAGTTACAAGAGTACGACATATATATTCAAACCACTTATTTATTGAGAGGGATGGGTCTATCCAAGCTCATGGCTAAAACCAATTTTCAAGATATTAAGGTAAACACTTGTAGTTTTAATGTTGATGATTCCTTGAGTCAAATTAGAATATCTTCATGGTATAAGTATATTATTTACTACTTGAAAAATATGAATTATCACCCTAACCTAGATAAAAACCAAAAGAGATCTCTCAAAATTATTTCTCAAAAGTATATCTTGACTGAAAATGGATTGGAATACAAGAATGTAGATGGGATTCTCTTAAGATGCCTCGTAGAAGAAAAAACTACCAATTTGATTAAGGACTTCGATAGTGGAGTATATACTGGCCACTTTGCACCTAAGGTCATAGCTCATAAAATTATATGGCATGGTTATTAGTGGTCATCATTATTCAAGGATGTTGATTAGAAAGTTAGTAAATGCAAGAAAAACTCAGTGCTTTTCTAGAAGGTTGAAAGCTTCTAGTTCTCTTCCCTTCAATCTTGTGATGATTGAATGACCCATTTAGACAATAGTGAATTGATTTCATTGGGGAAATCACTAATTCATCAAGTTTTAGACATAGATGGAGATTGGTTATAACTGACTACTTTAAGATATGGGTTGAAGCAGTCCCTATAAATAAGATTATTGATTTAACAATTTTTGGAATATTGGAGTTTTATTCCTAATTTAGTTAAGGGTCTACAAAAATAAATTAGTAAATAATATTTAAATAATTATAATACTTATTTTTATATTTTATTTGTCTCTTGTAGCTTTCTAAAAATAGTAATGAAAGAGAATAAATGCAACATAGATTAAAACTAGACTAAGATGACTGAGATCGAGGCTGATATTGTATATGTAGGATTGGGATAGTGTCGTGAACCTGAATCTAGATTTTATTCAGTGAAAAGATAGAAGCATTGAAAACATGACACTTCAAGGTTTAACATTATAGTCCATGTCCTATTTCTATTATCCAAATTGGCCATAGAGATCTAAGTTTTATGGGTTTTGTCTGCTACCCATATGTGAGCTTACTTATGAGATTTTGAGTCTTGAATGTCTATAGAGATCCTTGTATATCTCAATCAATATTGAAACTCTAGAACATTTTACTTGATGCAACTTGAGAAAGAGGGGGGTTAATTGTGTTTAAGATGCCTTGAATATGTATCCACACCCCTTGTGTGGGCACACTACCTATAAACCAATAATCAAAAGAGGTATCAAGCCATATGTAGTTGTCTTACTTGATGTGATTTGTGCAATAGTGTAATGAGGGTGTAAAAATACCAAATTGAGAGTGCCTGAGGTGGTTAGGGATTAGTGTGAGGGTTTGAAATTTTTTATAGCCATGTTGGGTGACTGTATGTTGAAAATAGGGAATTTTACTTTAGTGGTTTTTTCATATTCTTGCTTACATTATAAGATTTATACCCCTTCCTTCTAAATGAAATTTGAATTGAATTTTATAAGGATATATTAGTCATTAGATAAATTTATTCGTGCTAGGCTGATATAATAAAGGTTATGAATCAGATGGAAATAGTCATTTAGGATCAAAATATGATTTGATAGGAGCACCAAAAAATGGGACACCCTAGGGTTTAGTGCTATAGTCTAGGTCTAGCACTCCTATCCTATAGAATTGAGACCTAGGGGGATAGAATTATCCTAGGAAATATAGCCTGGTTGATTTGGAATCAGGTTTCAGAATGACATGAATGATTGAGAATAAGTAAAAAGGTGTTTATAAGGGTCATGAGAGCATGCGAGAAGGTATTTAGAAGTGTAAATATGTAAGAGAAATTAATGTGTAGATTATTTATTATTAGATACACTATATATAAAATAAGAATATATAAAATATGGTTAAATTAAAGAGGAAGAGAAAAGAACAAATACACCTCATTGGGTATGAAAAAATACAAAACCTATGGTGTTATTGAGTGATGTTGGATAATGTTGGCTGTGTTAAACCAAGAGTAATATTATGAAAAAAGCTGAGAGTTCAATTCCTTGAGAGTGGCTCAAGAATGCAAAGGTTGGCCTTTTGGCTCCATCATTGCCTATTAACTGAAGCTATGTGATCTTGCATATGATTATCAATTTTTGGATTATGTGTTCAATCCCTCTGAGTAGATATCTCAATAATACAAAGGCTTGATGGACCTTTGGCTTCTTTGTTCCCTACTAATTGAAGTTGTGAATTGATACTAGTATGAATGTGCATCATATGAGATGGTTTATGAATCCCATGAATTCTATAAAATATGATAATGTGGTGTGGGTCACCAAATTTGTACTAGAAACTAGGCCAATATTGGCCACTCTAAAAGGAGGAATTGAGGATTGTATGAAAACCACTCTAAAACTAGGAAATAGGCTTATGTGGAAGCCACTTAGGAATGTGGAGGTTAGGCCTATATAAAAGCCATTCCAAAATGATGTCAAACACTTATATATGGAATAATGCATGTAACTACTAAGAATACTTGGGTAATATACTAAACTTGGAAATAAAAGAAGTCAAATATGCCACACACATTGCCACCAATCACTAGTGTCTGTAACATGGATTATGATCTAGAAGTTATACCAACTACCAAATATTAAATTGGAAGTGAAAGCCATCATGTCATGCATGATGCCCACTATATTTAGATTTTTTGAGAAAAATTATGAATCTAAACTAATCTATATTTGACAAAACTATAACTAAGCTTACCTTTCTACATGTTTCTAGAAAATCTAGGTTTTTTTCTATTTTGATAGGAGCACCAAAAATAGGACACTCTATTGTTTGGACCTATTATCCAGGTTTGGTACTATTTTCCTTTGTTGAATCTAATCACTATTCTATAGTCATCATAGTTTTTCTAGTCCATTATACTAGTTTGACCTCTGATTATTGTTCTGAGTGTTCTAAAAACTAATTATTTGACTAGTCAAAGCTCTGATCTATGTGATAAAACACTTGTTTATTCCCCCCCTCTTCTAAGGGTAGTAATGAAGATCTTGTAATGACTGCCCTCATAAGAAAGAGCCCTATAAGTGTGTTATGTTGTGAAATACATGATATATCAATGATAATAAAAAATATGTCTCAAGATATAACATAGTTTTTATTGGATATTGTTAGATCAACAAGGGTATGCCTAGATAGATATAACAATGTAATAGCATGTGCAATGTACTAAATTGAAACTAGAAATGTTAATTTTTAGTTTTCAAGGAGGTATGGAGAATGATGTCCATCATGGCATCCAATAAATCAAGATAATATATGTTGTGGATCATGGCATTGCAAATAGTTGAGAAGCAATTAAGCAACAATCACATAAGGCAAGAAGCATACAAAAGTGGCTAAGGGGACAAACAAACAAAAGGCATGGGCACATGTCATTAAAAATGGAAAGAAAGCATACAATACATGTTTAAATTCCCACATACACATATAATTTGGAAATAAACAGGGTTGGCATGAGGGTCACAAGAACATATAAGAGTACAAATAAAGGACAATGGAAAATGTCCTAAGTCACACACAAGAATAGCAGCAAAAGACATTGGCAAATGTCCTAAGTCATAAATAGAAATTGATAAATACAATCACATATAGCTACATAAAGTAAGAAAGGAATGAATGTAATACGTTAGAAATACAATCACATCTTACTCATCAACGAAAGAAGTGAAAGTATGTAAAACATGTAGTATATGACTAGGTATATGTTAAGAAAGACACAATTTATATATACTAGTGAGTATCGATAGAGTAATCTATATAAGATATTAAGTAATGTACATCATCATGATAATTAGAGTGTGTGGTGTACGAATGACATAACCTAGATGGTGTAGTCATGCAGAAGATGCCCTTAATGGGTAGATATATCGATGTATGTCTAAAAAGTAAAAGTGGGATGGCCTCTCAATGGGTAGAGTGAAGAAATCAAGGATTTGAATGTCATTGTACACACTCGAACATGATAAAGTGAAGAATGGTAATGTAGATAAATTGACATATACTAGCATAGAATAATAAAATGTAATTCTACCATGGCAGTAGAAATGTAAAGCATGGATAATGCATATAATTGAAATGTTTTTGTGATTTTAAATTATATGAATGTTTTTTTATTTTAAAATTTTGTATTATTTTTTCATTTTGAAATTTTGAGCTATGTACAATCAATCATGAGGAGACTATGTACAATAAAAACTGAGAAACTATGTACAAGTAAAAAAAAAACTATGTACAAGTAATTGAAAGGAAGCTATATAAAAGTAATTTTTAAAAATTATGCAAAAGTAAGCTAAAAGGAAACTATATACAATCATATGAATAAATAAAGATATACATAATGACATAAAATACTTGGTTGGATGGGGTAAAGGGTTCAAGGATGGATCTTGTTGGCAATGAAGATAGAGGAAAGGATCACGACAATCATCAAATACCTCAAGAACATCATCATAATTATCATCATATGCTATAAATTTTTTATGCATGGTGTCTATCTCCTCAAGTGTTAGTAAGATATGTTCTCTTTATGTAGTCAAAGATCTATCACTCATAATGGTGTCATTTTGTCAATGGAAAATTGAAGGTTGATATGGTGGTGAAGATGTTGAGTCTTCTCTGAGACATTTGTCTATAGTATTAGATAGTTTTAATAGAATTCATGTAGTCAATGTTGGTGGTGACGTAATCTGAATAGTAACCTAAACTTGTATTTTATCCAATCTTTGTTGTAGAGTTGTATATGAGTTTGTATCATGGCCTATGATCATGTGAAAGAGACAAAATGGGTGACCATCTTATCATGATAACTTACTAATAGATCTCTATTTTATTATAGGTAGGGTGATAAATCCATGATCGAATAACATTTATAGTAAAATTTATGGTCGATGCTATGTGCTACCTACCTAAATTTGAGTGACTAGCTCTATATCCATAAAGGTAACCATGTGAACAATATGTGATAAGTCATTTATCTATGGCCATGAATGTGGTGTTTAACCTGAGAGTGTAGTGTGAGATGATAAGAGTGATGTAGGATGTGTAATGATATCTCTAGAGTCATCTCGGTACTCTCCTAGGCCAATTGGTGTAAAGCTCAATTCACATAAATAGTAATTTATGAGTGTGGGTGTCCTATCATCATCTAAAGTAGCCTAGGAATTTGTATCAACATCATGTACATATGGTAACTCAAAATTTACCACAAGGGGTAACTATGATATGGGAGTCTCATTAACTATAGTAGTAAAAAATGGTAGTAATGTGAGAGTATCTATAATTGTTAGAGTCACTGTAACTATTAGAAGAACTGTATCTATAAAATCAACTAGTATTGATATAACTATTATCGATGATTATATAATTGTAATAGGTATAGGAATCATGATGATGGATTAGTTGGAATGACTGAAGCTATTATGACTGGCTGAATATCTAGAGTTGAGGACATAATTGTAAGTGGAGGGGTACGAGATGTGATAGTCTATGATACCTCATATCTAAGCAAGAGAAATGAAATGAGGTGGTGATTGAACTATGATATGAAGTGTCCCATTTGGAAAAATAGCTGAAGATGACTCTATAATTCCATAATATTTGAATAACTAGTTATCTATTGGGCATGTGTATACGTATCCTTCATGGATAAACTTAATGCATCAATGAAGAGTAGAGGTAACTGCCCCCATAGTGTGTATCCAAGGTTGTCAAAGTAAAATATTATAATAAAGAAGACTTGGCATAACTTGGAACTATGTGGAGAGGGTTTTGGGCCCTACCATGATATCCAAAGCAATGGTGCCCAATGTATGTCATGGTATATAATTAAACCCTCTAATATTATTATATGTTTTTTGCATGGATGCCATATCTATGCCCATATCTGTAAGAATGTAATATTACATATATTAAGTCTAGAACCACTTTCAACTAGAACTCTCTTAACTACACTGGTTTTGACTTGAGCTTGTATGAACAGTGGTAAATTTTGATCAATAACTATTTGAGATGGCATGTCCTCATGATCAAAATAAATAACATATTCTATAGTTTTTAACATGTTTACCACTGGTGTAAAATAAGAAGGCTCTGAATCAATGGACATTGAAGTTTGAGTGAGTGCCTAATAAAGAATTTCCTTGAACACATTGGCCTTATAAAGTAGTTCTAACATGGAAATCTTAACTAGTATGTTTCTCAACTGATCAAAAATATCATATTCCTTGTGTGGATCTTCCTATGTGGGTGGGTTGGGACTGGGATCAGAAGGAATGGGAGGGTGGTAGGGCTCTTGACTAAGTAGGGGATGTATGGTGGCACATTTATTAAAAAGTCTAACCATATAGGATTAATAGTAGCTATAGGAGGAGTGCATAGATAATCGATAGGTCAAGGTGTGGAGGGAGAAAGGGTGTCAATAGGGCTCTCTGGTGATCGGTAGTTGACTAGCGAAGAGTAAAATGGACTGTGCAACATAACTTGGCATGGGATAGAGGCTCCAAGGAAGGTGAGGCAAGAGGTATTTTAACATGTTTATCAATGAATTTGATAATATCATCTCATAATATAAATATTAAGGATGAAAAGCAAAGAATAAATACTTTCATTAACATATGGTAAACTTAATCATTCATATACATGATGGGACCTAGTATGAATTCCTAATTATTTTCAAGAAATGTTTTGAAATGAGTAGGATCCATTTGCAATTTTTATGTAAAAAATCTGTAAGGTGATAACTCATAAACAAAGGGAGCTTGTAAATTCAACTAGGGTTTGGGAGAAATAATTTTTTCTAAATTACTATGGAAATTTTTTAAAAAGTAACTAGGAAATTCTTATTTAAATATGAAGGAAAAATTAAAAAATTATTGAAAAAATACTAGGACCTAGTATAGGCCACTATGGTTTAAATGAAATTATTTTAAAAATAAATAAGGTAGATTTTAAAATTTATTGTTAATTTTTTATTTTAATATGTATGAAAAAAATATAAAAAATACTAGAAATATCAACAAGGAGTTTTCACTAGGGTTTTTAGGGTTTTTATGCACAAATGATGTAAGTCAGGTTCACCAAATGATTTAACAATTTTGGGAATATTGGAGTTTTATTCATAATTTACTTAAGGGTCTAGAATGATAAATCAATAAATAATATTGTAATAATTATAGTACCTATTTGTATATTTTATTTGTCTTTTGTAGCTTTGTTAAAATAGTAATAAAAGAGGAGAAATATAACATAGCTTAAAATTGGATTGAGATGACTAAGATAGAGGTTGAAATTGATTATGCACGATTAGGATAGTGTCATGAACCTAGATCTAGATTTCATTCAATGAAAGGATAGGAGCACCAAAAATAGGACACTTTAGGGTCTAGCGCTAGAGTTTAGGTCCTACTACTATTGTTGAAACTAGTTATAGAGACTTGAGTTTTTTGGGTTTTGTCTAATGTCCCTCTATGAGTCTGCCTATGAAATTTTGAGTCTTGAATGCCAATGGAGCTCTTTGTAGAGGTGATTCAATCTTGAAACCTTATAGCTTCATTATGCTTGATGAAACTTGAGAAAGATGGGGCTTAGTGTGTGTAACATGCACCAAACGTGTGTCCACACCCCTTGTGTGGGAACACTGCCTATATAACAATACTCTGAAGAGGGATCAAGCCATATGTAGTTGTTGGGGGATCAAACCAACAATAGATTACAATTGTGACAGCAATAAACGCGAAAATAAATCAGATAGATAAGTAACTGAAATGATAAATAGCATAGAACAAGATATACAAGAAAACACCCTGAAAACTTGTATTGAAACTCTTTACAATAGGAATACAATGAAGAAACTTCGTTCTTCCACACCTCTCTCAGATGCACACAAGATCTCTCACTAGATCTCTATTCCTCAAGAGCTCTCTCTCAAGTACACTCAAATCCAACAACCTGGATTGATGCAACTATGTACTGTCCTTCAAACATACACAATGTTCTACTATTACAGTTCTACTCTCATTCTACAATTCTAAGCTAAGAAGATCTTTCCTACATATAGAAATAGGAAACTTGAGCATGCTCTTACAACAAACAGTTAAGCCTCTTCAACAAGGGCTCTAAAAATAATATTGCTAATAATAGAGACGTGAGCTTGAGACTACAACTCAAACTCATCATGCAAACACTCGCTTTTGTCCACGAAAATCGCTTTCTGGACACACAGGTAACCGACGTCGGTTCCTGCCTGTTCACCTGTGACCGTCGTCGACTGACCCTACTGCCGACGTCGGCGCCTCTGCAACTGCTACTGACCGACGTCGGTCGCTCCTGACCGACGCTGGCATCTGTGTAGACCCAAACCTATTTTAGTATGCTCCTTGGTGAAGCTTTTAGCTCCACACCCTAACAATCTCCCACTTGGAGATAAACCAGCTGCACCAACCTGTACAACAACATCTACTAGCTCCTCCATCTTGAACTCAATCATGAAGACCAATAGAAGTTGAATGAAGATTCAACTTCTCCTTAGTAACCGGCTTTGTTAGCATATCAGCAGGATTCTTGCCTGTATGGATTTTCTCCAGCTTCAACTCACCATCTTCCAATAACTGCCGTATGAAGTGGTACCTTAGCTGTATGTGCTTGGTTCTTGAATGAAAGGCCGAGTTCTTGGCCAAATGGATTGCACTCTGACTGTCACTATACAATCTGCAACTCCCATGCTCCCTTCCAAGCTCTTCCATGAATCGTGTCATCCATATCATCTCCTTTCTAGCTTCTGTAGCTGTAATATACTCTGCTTCTGTAGTTGACAAGGCTACAACCTTCTGCAACTTAGATATCCAACTAATTGCCGTTCCACCTACAGTAAAAACATAACCTGTGGTGCTTCTCCTGCCATCCAAATCCCCTGCCATATTTGAATCTACATAACCATGTAGAGAAGTATCTGAACCTCCATAGCACAAATGCTTGCTGCTGGTTCCTCTCAGATATCTAAGGATCCATTGAACCGCCTTCCAATGTTCTTTACCTAGATTGGCCATATACTTACTACTCCCACTACTTGGGCAATATCTGGTCTAGTACACACCATTGCATACATCAAACTCCCTACTGCGGAAGAATATGGAACCTTACTCATGTACTCTACCTCTTCATGTGAATTGGGACATTGTTCTTTACTTAACTTAAAATGTCCAACCATAGGTGTACTTACCGGTTTCGCATCCTGCATATTAAACCTCTCCAACACCTTGTTCACATAATCTTCTTGAGACAATATCAACCTGTTATTTTTCCTCTCTCCTAATGCTCATGCTAAGGATCTTCTTCGTTGCTCCCAAATCCTTCATAGCAAACGTTTGAGCTAACTTCTCCTTAAGCTCTGAGATATCCTGCATGTGAGACCCTGCAACCAGCATGTCATCTACATACAACAATAGAATAATATATCTACCATTATCAAATCTCTTGAAATACACACAATGGTCTGATTGACACCTACTATAGCCGTGCTCAGTCATAAACCTGTCAAATTTCAAGTACCATCGCCTTGGAGCTTGTTTGAGGCCATACAAGCTTTTCTTCAACCTGCACACAAACTTCTCCTTACCCTTGACCTCGAAACCTTCTAGCAGTTCCATATAAATTTCCTCATCCAAATCTCCATGAAGAAACGCTGTCTTAACATCTAGCTGCTCGAGATGCAAATCCTCAAAAGCAACTAAAGACAATACAACCCTTATAGAAGTCATCTTAACAACAGGAGAAAAAATCTCACAAAAGTCAATACCTGGCTTTTGTGCAAATCCTTTCACTACCAATCTGGCCTTATATCGCATCTGTCCATCCTCACCTTCCTTCAACCTGTAGGTCCATCTGTTCTTCAGTGTTCTCTTACCAGCTGGCAATTCAACCAAATCCCATGTTTGGTTCTCTCTTAAGGACTCCATCTCCTCAACCATGCCACGCTCCCACTTACTCCTGGACTCCACCTGTAATGCTTCTTCAAAACTCTCTGGTTCTCCACCATCAGTTAGCAATAAATAATATAAGGAAGGAGAATATCTAATTGGAGGCTTACTTACCCTTTCAGACCTCCTGATGGGTGTCTTGGACTCGTTCTCAGCAATCTGTCCACCCAAATTTTCTGACAGTGACCGACCTCGGCCACCTGTAGACCTGTTACTGGCTGACGTCGGTTCTTTCTAGCCGACCTCGGTGCCTGGTCTGCCGATGTCGGTCTCGGTATGACCGACATCAGTTTCTGTACTACCGATGTCGGTTCTTAACCTGTCGACGTCAGTCTCTGTGTTTTCCTGCAAGTGATTATTTCTTTTTCCCGCGAGCTCATTTTGGACCATAACTTCATCCAATTCACTATTGCTCTGTCCAGATTGATCCAGCTTCCTTATCTGATCACTGTACATCACTCTTTCATTGAAAACAACATCACGACTCCTGATTACCTTGTTAGTTCCTAGATTCCAAAATCTAAAACCAAAATCATCTGAGCCATAGCCAATAAATGTGCACCTCATAGACTTAGGATCAAGCTTCTTTCTATTTTCCTTATCTATGTGCACAAAGGCTTCACTACCAAAAACTTTGAGATATGAGAGATCTACCTTTTTACCTATCCATGCCTCTTCTGGAATTCCACCATCCAGAGCTGTAGAGGGTCCTCTGTTAATCAGGTACACTGCGGTGTCAACTGCTTCTGCCCAAAACTCTAAGGGCAACCCTGCATGCAATCTCATACATCTTGCATGCTCCATGATAGTTCTATTCATCCTTTCAGCAATACCATTCTGCTGAGGTGTCCTTGGAACCGTCTTTTGCCTACGGATTCCATGTGTATAAAAATACAATTTGAACTTAAGACTGCAGAACTCACCGCCATTATCAGATCTCAAGCACTTTAATTTTTTGCCTGTTTCATTCTCAACCATAGCCTTCCAAAACTTAAAAGTCTCAAAAACATCATATTTCTTTTTAATACAGTAGATCCATACCTTTCTTGTGGTGTCATCTATGAATGTAACATAGTACCATGATCCGTCAATAGAGGCTACTTGAGCCGGTCCCCGCACGTCTGTGTGAACAAGCTGCAACTTCTGCCTTTTCTTAGTAGACCCAGTCTTGAGAAAACTAACCCTTTTCTATTTTCCAAATACACAATGCTCATAAAATTCTAGATCCATACTTTTCAAATCTAAAAGCATACCTTTAGACTTAAGAATTGACATCCCCTTCTCACTCATGTGGCCAAGCCTTGAGTGCCACAATTTACAATCCACATCTGAAGTAGATAAAATGGAAGGAGATTTGTTAGTAACACAATTACACAAATAGAGAGTACCTTCTCTCTTACCTCTGGCCATAACTAGTGCACCCTTGGCCACCTTTCAAGAATCTGCTGTAAGAGTTACTGTACAACCCTCATCACCTAGCTTACCTGCAGAAATCAAATTTCTCTTCAAACTAGGAACATGCATCACATCTCTCAACACCCATGTGTTGCCATTCTGCATCTTCAGCTGCACTTTACCTTTGCCAGTAATCTTACAAGGCTCATCATCCCCTAAGTACACTATTCCAAAATCTCCATGGATATAGTCACTAAAATATTCTCTGTTAGGGGTAGCATGGAAAGATGCACCAGAATCTAATACCCAAGATTCTATGTTATTATGCAAAGAGAAAATTAAAGCATCCTGTGCAATACCTGCAACCTTGGCTTCTTCCTTACCTTCGTGCTGATTGTCCTCCTTAGGCTTTGACCAGCAATCTCTGCTTATGTGCCCCATCTTTCCACAATTCCAGCATTGTGGCTTCCTGCCATTTCTGGATTTGGATCTTCCTCTCACCTTAGACTTAGATCTTGATCTCCTCTTGCTCTTTTCTTTTTGCCTTCCCCTGCTCTCAAAATTTAAAGCATTCCCAGATGTCTCTTCTGTGCTTTTCCTGTGTATTTCCTCATTCAAGATAACACTAACAACATCCTCTACTTTCAAAATATTTGATGCAGATGCAGTATTAGAAACTGCGATTACTAAGCCATGCCAGCTTTCAGCCAAAGAACATAATATCAAAAGAGCTTTTATTTCATCATCAAACACTATATTTACTGAGCTTAATTGATTTACAATACCATTGAAATCATTCAAATGAGTAGAAACAGATCCACCTGCATTCATATGCAAATTAAATAACTGCTTCATAAGATATACCTTATTTGAAGCTAAGAGTTTTTCATACATATTTGCTAATGTAGTCATCAACTCTACCGTTGTTTTTGCCTGTGACAAATTAGATATCACAGTGGAGGCCAGACTCAGTCTTATAGACCCAAGAGCCTTTCTGTCAAGAACTTCCCATTCTTCATCCTCCATGTCCTTGGGCTTCTTTGCTATCCCACCTAACGGTAAGTAAAGATCTTTGTGATACAGATAGTCCTCTATCTGCATTCTCCAATGTTGGTAGTTCTTGCCATTAAACTTTTCCATTCTCAAATTACTTTTTTCTGCCATTACTTCTCCCACTCAAACAGAAATTCCTGCAGAAACCACTGTGAGCAACCTGTAACCTGTAACCTGTAACCAAGGCTCTGATACCACTTGTTGGGGGATCAAACCAACAATAGATTACAATTGTGACAGCAATAAACGCGGAAATAAATCAGATAGATAAGTAACTAAAATGATAAATAGCACAGAACAAGATATACAAGAAAACACCCTGAAAACTTGTATTGAAACTCTTTACAATAGGAATACAATGAAGAAACTTCGTTCTTCCACACCTCTCTCAGATGCACACAAGATCTCTCACTAGATCTCTATTCCTCAAGAGCTCTCTCTCAAGTACACTCAAATCCAACAACCTGGATTGATGCAACTCTGTACTGTCCTTCAAACATTCACAATGTTCTACTATTACAGTTCTACTCTCATTCTACAATTCTAAGCTAAGAAGATCTTTCCTACATATAGAAATAGGAAACTTGAGCATGCTCTTACAACAAATAGTTAAGCCTCTTCAACAAGAGCTCTAAAAATAATATTGATAATAATAGAGACGCGAGCTTGAGACTACAACTCAAACTCATCATGCAAACACTCGCTTCTATCCACGAAAATTGCTTTTTGGACACACAGGTAACCGACGCCGGTTCCTGCCTGTTCGCCTGTGACCGTCGTTGGCTGACCCTACTGCTGACGTCGGCGCCTCTGCAACTGCTACTGACCGATGTCAGTCACTCCTGACCGACGCCGGCATCTATGTAGACCCGAACCTGTTTTAGTATGCTCCTTGGTGAAGCTTTTAGCTCCACACCCTAACAGTAGTTATCCTACTTGATGTAATTTGTGGAATAATGTAATGCGAATGTAAAAATGCTAAACTAAGAGCACCTGAGGTGGCTAGGGATTGGTGTGAGGGTTTGAATATGTTTGCAACTATTTTGGGTGATTGTATGCAAAGAATAGGGAAATTTACCTTAGTTATTTGTTTGTATTTTTTCTTACTTTCTAAGATTTATCCCCTCCCTTTTAAATAAGCTTTGAATTGAGTTTTCTAAGGATCTATTGGTTATGGGTTAAATGTATTCCTACAAGGATAACAGAATCAAGGATAAGAATTGAATGGAAATGGTAGTTTGGTCTCAAAATGTGATTGGGTAGGAGCATAAAAAATGAGAAATCCTAGGGTCTGATGCTATAGTCTAGGTATGGTACTCCTATCCTATAGGCCTTGGACCTATGGGGATGGAATTAGACTGGGAAATGTATCCTGGTTGAGCTAGAATTAGGTTTCATAAGTCCATAGATGATTGGGAATAATAAAAAGTGTGTCTAGAAGGGTCATGAGAGAATGCAATAAGGTCCTAGGGATTGGGTGTCATAATTGAAACTCTAGCTACCAATTTGGAAATTTTATATGACTAAAACTACAAACCATGTGGTTATGGACTTTTTGTTGAATTAGATTATTTGTAGATTTGATGTTCCTATCAAGGTGATTGTTGATCATGCTATGAGGTTTAGAGCTGATCTTCTAGTGATATTATGCAAAGATTATGGGATCACATTAACTTATACTTCTAAATACAACACTCAGGGCAATGGGAAATAAAAATTTAGTAATAAGAACTTGATCAAAATCATCAAACAAACTTTAGAAGCTAATGAAAAGAAGTGGGGTGAATAGCTAAAGTTTACATAATGGGCTAATAAGATTATGCCTAGGAGAGCTATATGAAAAATCTATTTTGAGACTGTAAATGGATCACAGGTTGCTTTACCTATAAATTTATATTTACCTATTAGTTCATGCAACAACTAAAGGAAGATGAGAAAATCAACCACTATGAAAGTAGAATGAACACAATTGTTGAGCTTGATGAAAATATAAGACAAGCTCATGAAATACACCTCAATTTCAAGGAAAGACTCAAGAGAATATTCAATATAAATGTTTCTTTAATAAAATTTCACGTAAGTGATCTGGGTTTACTTTGGGATAGTGAGCATGAAGAGAAAGGCAAGCTTTGAAAATTTGATGCCTTGTGGGTGGGCCTAATTCCATTGAATACAGAATTAGGGAACATACTTTCTTTCTAAGAGACTTAGATGGTAAGATATTAGAGTTGCTAACTAAAACAAGACACTTGAAACATTTCCTTCATTAATTCGATGACTGTGTTTAGTACTGTATAGTGTATAGTTTTGTTATTTTGTTATTTTTTGCCCCTCTATGTTGGGCATCTATTTGTACAGTTAATCTTGGTGTTTTTATCCTGTGTTCATTTTCATATCCTCTTGATTTGTTTTTATCTATCTAACCTTATTTTTTTGAGTGTTTTGTGGGTGGTTATTATGAGATTTCTAAGGTGTTGACTTTGTAGCCACATGGATTAGCACCTGGTCTTGTCTTCTTGGGTTGTTTGCACACCTATAGGGGGTGTACATCCCTAGGGAAGAGTTAGTGTTAGTGACCAAACTTACACTAAGAATTTGTGCCCTATTTTCAAGATATTAATGCCTAATTGTCTAACTAATTGCCCCTAAGTTAAAAGCATATTTTATCAAATTAATAAAAACCCTGCTCTCATGTTCATATTTTTAAAACCCCTTTGAAATCTTGATTTTTATTAATTCTTAATGTATTTGAGTTTTATCAAATATTGTAGGGTGTGTGATAAAAGAGAGATCCCAATGAAAGTTTCAAGGTTAAATGCAAGTTTCAAAAGGTTGAAAAGTATATGTAAAGTTCTCAGTGGACATCTTGATGGGAGAAATAAGTTACAAAAATTACATGTTAAATATACAAGTTGCAAATAGATTATCGGCTTCCCAATCCAAAAACATGTGCTTGGCATAAAAGAGATTCAAACAGACAGTCTCAAAATGCATTGGTTTAATTCAAAGAGATTCAAATAGACATTGGTTTAATTCAAACAGACTGTCTCAAAATGGAGGCATGGGTAGGAAAAATTTCAACAATGTCAAAAAGCAAACCAATGTTTTAAAACAAATGGCACAAGCATGATTTGTATATAACTACATTGGCCTATGCCAAGTGGATAATGGATATTTTCAATGCAAATACATATTTAGAAATTTTAAATTTCAAATTTGCTTCCCAATCTATAAAACCCATGGTGGCAGAGAGGACCATGTGAAACATAGAAAGGCATGTGAGTAAATCTATAGGGAAAGCACATTAAAAGAACAACTTATCAATTTGTAAATAATAAATTGTTATCCAACCTACAATGCCCATGATAGAGCTAAGACCATTGGCCATGTGGAATTTAAAAGGTAAGACTAGCATAGTTTTTAACATTGAATGCAAGATTGATCAATGTGAAAAGAGGAATCATGAATATTGTGTAGAACTACAAGTTAGAATTTCAAATTTTGGACTTAAAACTTTAAGGTAGTTTTTGGATCCTAATAGAAAGGCAATGATGAAGATAAAAATTAACAATTTTATTTGAAATTTTTTTAAATTTCAAAATGTTAACTAAGTTTTAGAACCTATGGTAAGATGCAGATCAAAGTGAAAAGGGTGGAGGACATCACTAGAAGTAGATGGGAAAATTTAACATCACTAAAGCAATTATTAAATTTACGGATTGTAATCTATATTCCAAGCCCTATAGATTTAAAAAATATGTTCAACTCTACAAAACCTAATGTCTAGGTGTCTCCTACAGATAATGTTGTATTAAATGAATGATCCATATGTTAATCCCTTTGTTTAAACCATGTAGTAAGAGGAGTATGAAATATGCTAAGGATGTGAATTTACATGCTAAAAATTTAGATAGATTGCCTTTGTATTCTCATAAAATGGATGAATTAAATCATAATGGAATGATCATATTAATATTTCTCTCCTAATAAGGGAGATGGTTAAGGTTTTACTTTGAGAAGAGGCAATTTCCCTCATGAGTTTCCAATCAAGGATTATGGTGAAATAAAGTCTAATGCTGATCAATTTGAGAACAAGTGTCAAGAAACAAAAGGAGGGATGAATCATGTGATGGGATTTGGATGAAGTGGTCATGAAATAATAATGTGGAGAGGATCCGTAGTGAGTAAAATAAATTACACTTCCTCACTAAAAAATAGAAGGATTTTGTGGAGACCCAAAGGAAAAATGGGCCCAAAATATATTCTTAGTGTTTCTAAAGTATTATGTGTGAATGGGAAAATCAATGTATAAAATTAACTTCATAAAAATGCAAGTTGGAATATGTAGTCCAACCTCCCAATCTTATAGGTCAACTTAGCATAATAAAAGTCAACACAAATGGAGGTCCATGGGAGATTTCAAATAAGAATGCAATTTTGTATTTTTTCAAATGTGCAAATTGTAAAGTGCACTCAGATCTTCCAAACCTTATAATCATCATAAAATGAACATGAGGTCCTAATTCAAAGTGAAACTTTCAAGGTCAAATACAAGTTACATTTTTTTAAATTACACTTGAATCTCATAGGTATATGGGGGAGCATTTTAGGGGAACCACAATTATAGATTACAAGTTGCATAATTCTAAATTCCAAATTATAGATAGAGTTCTCAAGTGTATGGGGGAAGTTTTTAGGGGAAGTAAAACTCCAAATTGTATGTTTCAAATTTGTTATTGTTCTCCATATTCCCACCATACCAAATAGGTGAAAAATTACAAATGGGACCCAAAGTTCCCCATAAGGATAAAAAGATAAAAATAATGCACTTAATCTCCATAAAATTTTGGTGATAACCCTAAAAAGATAAAAGTGAAAAAGGAAAATGTGGAAAATCATGTTGAAGTAAAAAAGCGAAAAGGTAAAAATTAACTAAGTCTTGCATTTACAAATATTTTACTTATTTCAAACACCTCCATGAAATGAAGGATATAGGTTTTGTAAGGCAAAGGAAAACCATTGCAAGCATATCATTCAAATGTCCATGAATCTAGAGTGTTTTAATTCCATCATTACAAGGCAAGGGGTGTTTTTTGGCATGCACAAGAGGAAGGGAAATTGTCTAGAAGTTTTTAGCTATGCAAATGAGTGGTCAAAGGAATGGCCAAGATGTTAAACATTAATACAAAGATTTGGATTTGTTCATAGTGTCAAATTCTCCCTAAAATGTAGTTTCAATAAATTTCCAACAAAATAAATAAAATGTTTATTTTAAAATCTTCATCATGACATAGATAGGCAGTTTCTTCAATGATTCCTATCTTCCAACTAGAGCATATTGGTAGAAATTTGAGAGCTTGTTGTATGTTTTCAATATTTCAAATTATAAAACAAATTATTTGAGAAAATGGGGTAATAAATTTGTAGAAAAATAGGGCTTGTCCTATTTATACAAGGTTATTGTTGGTTGTTGTTCTTTCTAGTTCTAGGCTCTTTCAAATTTTAGGATCCTTGTTATGTGTCCATTTTTTCTCCCTTGCTAATGTGGTTTTAGTTTTAAAACCATTATTAAGATCTGAGAGCATTGTATATGTCTCCCCTATTCAAGATAAAACTTACCATACTTCTGCACATGTCAACATTCTAAAAAATGATATATTTAATGTTTAATTTCAAGATAATGGAAAATAACTCTCATTTTTACTCTTTCCTATTAATTAAATGTAATAATGTGTTTTACATGTTTTTCTAATTAGATATCTAGTTTAAAGCTTATGAATTGTTGTCATCTTGGGCAAAGATCTAGGTTATAAACCCCTTTTTACAATGTGATTTGGAAATGTGTTGTTGATAACCTCTTAAGGGAACCCTAGGTTTATGGATTTGACAGGAAAAAATATTTTAATATCTAATTGTAGTGTATACTTTAGGGTTTCAAGAATCATTTGAATATTTGCATTGTATAGGCACCAATGGATGTAAATCTTTCTTGTTAGTTTCCTTAGCTTGTATTTCAGTTTTTCAACATTTGTTGCAAATGAGTGATGTTATGCCTATTAGAATAATTCCTTCTATTTGATAAAGGACACCACCACACCACTCTTTTATAGTTACTTAACTCATCTTACCTTGTCCTACCATGTAAATAATATACCTTGTTGAATATTCTAAGTGTTATTTGCCTACAAATGCATAAATATTACATATTTGAAATGTATTTATGTTTTGTTCTTTAAATAATAGCATTGTAATCTCCCATTTGGCCCTAGTTTATTGAAAATATCTTTAAAATTAATATTTCAATAATATTCACATCTATCTTTAGTAGTTTATGTCTGGCCTAGAGTATTTACCTAGCTTGTGTGACAACTCTTCCTAAGTGGACCATGCAAACTTGGTTATGTTCTAGTTTGATTTTTGGTTTTTTGTGTGCTAATAATCTGCATGGAGATTTAATTGTAATATCCCTACATGCGATAAAAATAGCCCTTAGGTCCTCTCAACTTGGTTCAGGTAGACCCAAAAGTAGAAATGAGCTAACCATACCCTCTATCAGTACTTTCCAGTCATTGTTTATGTTTAGTCCATCTTGATGCTAAACCCTTCCTCATATATAACATCATATTTATGGGTTTTCATCTTTGTTTGCCACACTACCAAAGTGTGTAAGGCTTAGTGAAATATGTGTACAATTGGGAACCAACACCCCCATTATCCTCTCTCTCTTTTTTATTGAGTAAAAATATAAGATGCCATAGGCACAAACTACTAAATTCTAAACTTTATTAAAACCTTTTATGGTTTATAAATATCAATAACATACTCATGTCTCCCTAAATATAGAATTATATCATCACATAATGCAATAATGCAATATTCTTCACTAATTATGGATCCACCTCCCTATATGGCTTCCATGTAATATCATGTGGATTCATTTTATCCACTGCTCTCATATAGTATAATAAATAACCCAAATGTCTTTTTTTCACACCCACTATCACATTCCATCTACATTAAAATTGGTCATCTTTTATTCTCACCAAGAACTATCCAACTGGCCTCTCCAAGGCTATGTACTCCTAAATCCATACTTGTAATAACATGGTAGATATAATTATCTTCCCATTATTATATGACACCATATGAAACTCCTTGTATAAATGAGCCAAAAAACATGGTCCTAAATCAGACATGAATAAATACACAATATCACCAATCATGTCTATAAATCATGATAAAAACAACCTCCCACTCTTGTTAGGTAATAGTATATCACTGATAAGAGTCATCAACACAAGTGCCAATGAATCCATATCCTCACCTACTCTATAGTCATTCCAATCCATCCTGTGACCAATAATTAAGATAATTGCATCATCGAATGACCTCTCTAGTGATATTCCATCTAATGTATCTCTTTAGTACATCATTGTACCATGTATCATGATATGATATATCTTTTGCACAACCTACAATGTCACTATAATCTTGCCTATAAGTAGATGGAAGGTAAAAATCTTAGACTACCAACTCTCTATGATTGTAGTCAATAAATCCCTATCAACATGGATATTTATTATATATGCTATATATGATAACCCCACAAAATTTAATACTTTGACCTAATAATATGTAAGGCTACTCCTCAATGATATGATTATCAAACATCTCTAACAGAGGATCAGAATATGTAGTCTCTCTCCTACAAAACCATCCACAATAATCCCCACTTAGTCCACCCATCCATTTAAATTTTGAAACCATCACTAATTTTAAATCAACAAGTAGACACTTAATCCACCCATCCATTTAAATTTTGAAACCATCAATAATTTTAAATCAACAAGTAGAAAATAAATAAACATCATTATTCACTAAGTATTATTCAATAAAATTCTCAAACCTGATGAATTTGTTATCGTACATGATGAATTTGTTTTCATACACTATGAATTCACTAATAAATTGCATATTCACTACTAACAACATGAATTCTCTCCTATTAATAATTAACTTTGTACAACAACAAATGAAATCACCACTCCAATGATGGATTTTACACTAATGTGCGAAACCACCATTTGGCTTAACAATTCAATGTTAAACCCATATATTTTGTCACTTTCATAGAATAAATAATCATTATGCAAGAATAATAATTGTTTCTGTAAGTTTTATTAAGAAATAATCACACCAATATTCAAAATTTACAAGTTCAAAACATCACTTAATAAAATACCACACTCTTGAGGTATGTGTTGCTCTCTCACTTGCTCATTATGATCCTCATAACTTGGGATACAATCCATTTTCACTCACTCACTTATGCAAATCCAAAACAAAATTTAAAACCATAGGTGGAATATACTAACCCCACCTCCCCCCTTGAAATATTTACCCACAATAGAGTATTTCATCCATTTTTATCCTATATCACAAACTTATACAATCATTTTAAACCCAAATTACATATCCAATATACAATATATATTTTGTATATGTTATTTTTAAAATTATTTCATATATCAATTAAAAAAATTAATCACAATCAATGGGATATACCATTCCTAAATCTGCTTCCTTGCATATATCAATGCTCAAAGTAAATCTAATTTTATAAACATCCAATCAACAACACAACCATTTAATCTAGAATTGTAATTCCATTTACTGGTGGTCTCTATCAAACCCTTTAATGTTTATCAGTTGAACCCATTTACTCATTTTGGGTTCCCATTTTCATCCTTTCTCCTCACATAATGTCTTGTGAGAGAATCTAGTTACCTATTTACTTTCTTAAGCCACTCAAAGAATATTTTAGTATTTGTCTCTGATGTAATTTTATTTATTATTTGAAATGACATTGCTTTTCTAGTCATAACAGCCTTTCAAATAGGTAAAATTGTATCCACCTAAATTCCACTACATTATTATCATATTTACCCTCACTAATTAGTGACATAATCACCATTCTATTTCACCAACACAACTATCCAAAACACATATTTTATCCTTGTCCACTAGCATCATTAATCCTCCCCCTATTTAAATAGTTAATTAATCAATAGTAATTAACTAATCCATTTATAATTAATCATGGATACATAATTCCTCAAAAAAAAATTACAAATTCCAAATCACAAACCACCTTCTCAATTCTCTTAGCTAATAAGTCAACTCACCCATCATTTTCTATAATTAAATTTTCCAATGTGTTTAGTCATCCAAGCAACTAGTTCAGACATTCAACTAACTTGGTAAGTCATCCAACTACCCTAACTCATTCATAAAATATCTCAACTTCCCTATAAACATGAAATAAAACTCCAATAATTCATTTGACTGACTCATTCAATCACTCAACTAACTTTCATTTGTTTTTTAACGAGTTGAATGAGATTTAAATCCAACATTCTAAAATCAAGATATCAAATAAATTTTGAATTATCACATCCATCCATTTTCTCATCTAGATGTCTATAAATTGGCATGCTTCCATCCATTGTGACATCATCCCAAATTATTACCTAATTTTTCTATCGAATTATATCGATCATCTAAAAATTGAGTTTTTATCAAATTATCATTTTGGATCCACTTAAGATCAAATCTATCTATATTTACACTATTGAAATTACCCTTGCATTGGATATTTCAATTTGAGCTTCTACATACCTAAGTTAGTAAAGAAGATATCTTTATCTTTGGGTAGGTGAATATATATTATTATTTTTATTCTTTTACAGATCTATCAGAGGTTCTAGGTTTAAATTTAAATAATATTAACCAATCAATTATATCAATATATCTTAATAGTTTTCACTCTTTTATATCTTCCATTTAGCTTTAATTATTAATTTCATATTATATATTTATTCTCACTGCTTTATGATTATTTACTATATATTTAATTTTCATATTTATGTCTTTTTTGATTTGATTGATCTTACATTTAACCATTAAGTTTTTATTTTTGAGTTTGTATTTGTATTTTCATCTATTTTTATGTCAAAAATATTCCATCTTTGCCATAATTCATATCATATACAAACATATTTATATATTTTCATTTTTCATGATTTACATCATTGGTATAGGGGAATGTTATATTTATGCCTCATACCATATGGTTATCATGTATGTTATAGTAATCATAGGCCTACAAGAAAATACTATTTTATTTGTCATGATTTACATCATTGATATAGGGGAATGTTGTATTTATGTTTCATACCATATGGTTATCATGTATGCTATAGAAGTCATAGGCCTAAAATAAAATACTATTTTATAGATATGCTTTCAATGATACATTCTTATATGTTATTATTGGTTTATGAAGGAATTTATTAGGGGTCTCTAACATATCCAAATGAATTAAGTTACATAAAAATGGGAAGAGAAAGAATTTTTTTTGAGATATTTGAGAAACTTAATGGTTTAATAATTTAGAAAAGGAAAAAATCTCATCACATAAAATTTTCACAAAGGCCTAAAAGATACCATTTCAAACTTCTAACTAAAAATAAAAATAAAAATAAAAGTTGATCAGTTAACTACTATGTTGTAATCATCTTACTTTCATATATAAAATAATGGCATCTCAAAAACTATGTTCATCACTTCCAAACAGAATATTTTGGGTTTAGTCTTTCATCCTTTATGTTTTTTTTTATGAATCTAAAATTCAATATAGATGTATTTAAGTTCTATTTGTGAAATAGTGAGTAATTATGTGGAAGCCAAATGATGTTATTCTTCCTTCTAGAATTTATAATTTCCATGTCTTAAAAAACTTCTATATTATATTGTTATATTACCTTAGCCTCCTTTAAGCCATCTTTTGTTACTATAAAACCACACATAAGGTGTTAGAGTCCTTAAAACTAGTCATGTCACTACTCAGAAAATATGTTTCATATATCTTAAGCATAGTAGTACCCAAGGACTCCCTAGACATAGGGTGTTAAATATTACTCTCGTAGTTATGTAGATAATATGATTCATTTCTTTTAATAATATCCACATCAGATTGACTTAATTTCATAACCTAATTTTAGAAGTGAATTATTAAATAGTCGTTAAAACTTAGAGAAGATAAATATGAAACCTTATAATTTATTTTATTACATTATAAACATATGAAAGGTAAACAAAAAATAAACATACATTTTAAAGCCAATGACCATGCTTAAATAAAATTTTCACTAAATGAAAAAAAGGGTTTATATATATAGAAATAAACATAATATCTTAAAAACATATGTTGATATCCACCCACTTTTAGTTTAATTATTAAAAACCCACCAAACTTCTTTAACATCAACTCAATAAGAAACATAATTCTAAAAACCAAAAGAAAATGATAAAATGTATCAAAAATGGGATCCAAGAAATACTTTCCATCATTATATTGAAGAAGTGTTTCCAAAAACAAAACATGAACCAAATTTTAAAATGAAAAAAATGGTTGTTTTTATAATTAAAATATCATTAAGGTTTCCCAAAACATAATAGAAACCTAATGATACAATGAAAAAAAATGAAATTGTTCTAAATAAAATATCAAAATATTTCCCAAGACATAATACCAAACCAACCATACAATAAAACGAAGGGCCATTATTCTAAATAAAATATCAATCTTGTGTAATCTAAATTTTGATTAGGAAAAACCAATAACATAATGTATACAAGAGAGGCACATAATATCCTTATAATTATATTGAATCCAACTAATGATCTCTAATGAAAACAAACACTTACATATAAATATTTCTAATAGGGAACTACTCTCCATATCCTTTGAAAAATTAACCACACCATTCCAAGAGACACAGGTCCATTGTAATTATTGGATAAATGAAAAGGTATGTCCCCAAAAGGTAGGGATATATTACTCCAATATCCATTTTCATTTAAATCCCCAATGCTAGACCATTTTTTATAGAATAATCAACTCAAGACCCTCTAACATCTACTTCTAAACCCCCACCACCTTTGTAAGGCTCCTAGGTGGAAAGTGTTTCTCATCCTTACTAGGGGATATCTCCACAAAAATGCAAGAAAAAATATTTATGTAGATTAAAATTTGAGACTTGTTAAAGTCTTTGTAAGATTGGAAAGGGTTTGAATAACTATGTAATCTTTAAAAAAACCTTATGAATAGTGTTTCCATCTTCAACATAGAAATTATAAGAATCATTATTTGAAATTAGGGGTGTTGAAGGCTTAATGAAACCTATGTATGAAATATTATGCATGTCTTATTTCCCATGGCTGACACCTTCAAGTTGATAGAATCACCTCTATATAAGTGAAGAAATTGAAGAAAACATATGTTAATCCCTTGGATTTGTCTAACATGGAATTGATATCTAGAGTCAAGACTTTTCACTATTTTTTACATCAATCAAACCACTAGTTGTTACCATCTCTCCCACTTTGCCCATCCTCTTGAATTCACTGTTGTATATATGACTTTAAAAATAAAATATAATCACCATTTTTGAATAATATATTGTATGATTGATCAAGTTTATGTGGTATCTCTAGCAAAAAATTAATTTGGAGGAAGAACTTAAGAAATTAGGTTTTTATAGCTATGCATTGATGAGCCTTTAGGCACATCTACCGAAGACTAATCATCATGGATATAGATAAGATATTTATTTTATTTGCATTAATTTATGATTTTCACAATAAGTTCATCCTCTGAGTGGTAGGGGTGCCCTATTTTAAATGGTCATCGCCTCCCTCTCTACATCTATGGATGCAAAGAAAGTTGGAATGAGTGAGTACAACCATGGCCTTAAAGCAGGTGAGGAAATTTGTCTTAAAAGTCTTCCACAAGGCAATGTTGATTATTATGATTCTCCATTACCTGATGTTATTCTAAACATGCATGAATTTGATAAAGCCTATCATTTATTTTAAAATTTTACTTTTATTGCTTACTTTGTTGGTCAATTCCCCCTTGAGATCCTTTTGAGGTAATGGGTTCACAACCATTAGCAAGGCCATGGTGTGAAATTAGAAAGAGTTTATAACCTTACCAAGGTATTTTTATTTTTATCTTTTCAAACATAGATCACTACAAAGTCATTATTAACCATTGGCCTTGGTTTATTTTTAAAACTCTAGTTATATTTTCTCATTAGACTCAGGAGTTACAAGTTTGAGAGTAAGCAAAGCTGAAAATCACCATTTGGGTTGAATTTCTTAGATTTCCTCTTGATTTATGTGCTTTTACTGATCAGATCATAAAAATCATACACAAATTCATATGCCATGAGTATAATAAGTTATTTATGGCTCATCCACAAAATAGGGTTTGTATTGAAGTGGATTTATCCTAATATTTGAAAGATTCTATTGATATACAAATTAGCACTAACCATTTTTCTCAGCATGTTTTGCATGTGAATCTCTTGAATACTTATTTTTGGTGCCTATCCTTAGAACATATGATCTAAGAATGTCCTCTAATGGTACATGCACCCCCTACTCCTCTGTAAAGGGTAGATCTAAAGCCAAACTATAGAATGGAAATAATAAAAGTTGGACTACCATCACCAAAAAAATAATAAAAAATCTTCCAAAGGTAGCAATAGGCCATAATATTTTTCTTAAAGATATTTTAGGAATAACCATGCCTCAACTTCTATTTCCAAAACTCTTTTGCCTAATAAAGTTTTGCCTTTGCTTGTTCATACTCTACAAGCAATGGCTTCTCTGTTTGAGATGCTACCCTCAATACCACCATCACAACCCTATCCTAGGGTGAGTGCTCTAGATGAAGAACAAAGTTTGGCACCTTGGACTACAAAACATTATTTTGGCACTCTCATAGACCATCTCTATGTCTTGATGAGGTTTAATATATGATAGATAAGTGACAACCATTTAGAATCAATGATTTTTTTCCCAATAAACTCATATTTAATCATTTTGCTACGATAAAATATCTCATATAGGAGAATGGCATGCACATAAATAATGCATAATGCTTATGTACTCTTGAAATGTTTGAGGACTTACTAATCTATCGTGTATGTATAAAGTCAAGAACATTTTTCATCTCTTTAATGGCATGAAAATTCATTATTTGTAAGATGTTAAGATTTATGGATTCTTAATACAAAATTCAACATGAATAATTAATCCTATAGCTATATGTCAAACTACTAGGCTTGAAGTTGGGTGTAGTGGGACTTTCACTTTTTTAGCTCCATTACTTGCTTAGAATATTTTTTCATGGTGCTTGGACACCACCCACTAGGTGGTGTAGACCCTTTTTGAATTTAATAACTAAATCATATGATTGGTTAAATTTTATGATTCTAATGGTGTTATGGAATGAGATGCCCTATGGAGGTGGCTGGCCAACTCACTTATGGATGTGCATTGGATCCTCTATGGTGATTTCAACATGGTGGAATTAGATGTGAATAAATAAGGATGTCTTCCAATGCAATGGTGCACTTGTGAGTGTGAAGATTGGTTTTATATGCAAAACAAACTTTAGGTGTTTGATCCTAATCATCAATGGAGAAAAAAATAGACTCCCCTAGGCTCACTTCATCCAATTTTTTATAGGGAGAAGATAGGGTACTTCAGTGGCTTAACCGAACCTTAATGGATGAGTAAGATCTTTTCTATTTTTCCCTGGTCCATGATAAGTTAGTATCAATCATCCCTAATACCTTTTTATTAGATCATCACCCTATTTTAGTTAACATTAAGTGCACCACACCTCAAGTTAAGCCATCCTTCACTAAATTTTATCTCAATACTACTGACCTCAAGCATGAAAGAATAGTGGGGCTTATTATCAAAATTTGGAACCTAGTTCCCTGACCAAATGGAGATAGTGGTTGGATTTAATGGTGGTCAGATGACCTTTTTTATACTTCCACCTTTTTTATATATTAGAAGACAAGAGACCTCTTTTATATAACATCTGCACAATGCTACAAACTGTGAATATATTTGGGTTTTGCAAGATCTAAAGCAGTCAATTTTCAATGTTAACTTCCAAACTTAAATCACACATTAGGTACACAAGCTTAAGAATGATTAAAATCACAAGGATATAGGATCTCAATTATGAGTTCATATGCACTGGTTTAAAATTGGAGACCAAGTCTCTAAGGACTTTTCATCCCTTCTCTAATCTAGGAGAGTAATTCATAGAATCAAAATTTTCTAGGAAGGAAACATTGGATTAACAAACATACTAACATTATACAAGATTTTTTTCATCATTACCATGGTTTTTTATTAGCACAAGCTTCTTCTTCTAGAATGGGAAGTAGCTCTCTAATAATGCCTCTAGATGGTGCCCTATAAATTTTCCAATTCTCAAAGAGTATCTTGTGAGAGGACTTTATCTCTTAGCGACCTCCATGAGGTTGATAAGCAGATGGAAGTTGATAAAACTATATAAATTGATGGTTTCTCATGTGAGTAATACCAAATCCTTTGGGATATTGTTGGTCTTAATCTTCACTGAGTTTATTCTGAAGCTTTTCTAACCAACTCCTTATGATCCCTTATAAACCAGGGCAACATCATGTTTATTTCCATTTATGGTGATCCTAAAATTATAAACAATGGGAGGACTATTAGTTTTCTCAATATCTCCTATAAAATTATTTCTTAGGATTTAGTCGTCAAGGTCAATCACATTCTCACTATATTTTTTAGGAGTGAGCAAACCAATATCATTTAGAATAATTCATTATGAATAATCTCATTAACATTTCAGAAGGTATGGAATCGTCTTAGCTTTCTAATAAAAAGGATTTGTTGGTCAAGGTTGATTTTAAGAAATCCTAGGACCATATTGAGTGGCCAGTCATTTTTTCCATGTTACAGGCCCTTGGTTTTAGTCCCAAAGTTTTTTAGACTGTTAACATGCTCTTTCAAGATGTTGAGGTTTATATCACTATCAATGGCACCCAATCTTATCAATATGAACATTATAATGTTATAGAATAAGGATTCCATTTAATCCCTTCTTTATATGTGTTAGAAGTAAAAGGATTTAGATGCCTCATAGATAATTAAACTACCAGGGATTTGGTGAAAGGCATCTACCTCTATCAGCCTAATAGAGAAATTCTAAATGGACACTTCATAGATGATTCTTTTCTCACCCTTCAAGAGGAATAAGAGTTCATTAGTAATGCCATGGAATGTCTCCATACTTTTTGTTTGGCTTCAAGCTAATTTATTCAATAAAGGAAGAATTAGTGTTACCATCAGTCTCTGGGCCCTAAACCTTCTTGGTTGGTGGGATGTAAATGGTAGTGTCTTCTTCCAAGGGTGTAGTTTAAGTTTCTTTTCATCCATTTTTCTCTTCAAGCCTCTACCTCTAAGATATAAATAATGATTCTTTTTGGATCATGAAGCCTCTATCCTTTACTATCAATTTTCAAATTTTCTCTAAAGTCTTGGTAGCTACTCTTGTGTATTATTATTCTTATTGGACCCCTTCTAATGCTACTTACATCAAATTAGAAAAATCTATATGGATTTTTTTACGGGCTAACTATGAGGGTCATAATGATTTCCACATAGTTGATTGGAACATATCCTACCGACCCAAGGAAGTTGGAGGACTAAGTATTCTAGATATTAAAATTCAACACCTTGCCCTTTGCCCTTTGTGTCAAATGGATTATTAGAGTTATTATTAAGGATGAAGCCTAAAATATTATTATATTCCATTGTATCTCTCAAGGACTATTTCTCAAGGACTCCAATGTGGAAGAAAGGCTTGGCAAGGCCTAGGAATTCACTCTTTGCTTATAACCCCAATGCATGTTAAAATGAAGGGTACATTTGTAATCCAAAACCTATGGAAAGCTTAGGAAAAGTTTAATCCTCACCTTAATTTTAAGGGTTTAAGGAATGGACTTTCCATTAACTCTTAGTCTCTCTAGTGGTTTCCTTAAAGTTTCACAATGTTCCTTATGCCTTAGTCACTTGGGTTAAAGGGTTAATGATTTTTAAAAAGGGAATGAAGGTTATTAGTGATCTCTTTTGAAAGGAGAATAGGGATTGGTTCACTTGGAAATAATTTTAGAATAAATTTCACTTAAATAATTTAGATGTAGAGGCTATTGTAGAAATTCAACATTATATACCTGATGAGTATTGACATAAAATAGGGGTCAAATCTTTTCTTCCTTGGTGGAAGGATTGACACTGGCCTACATCTACCCCCTTCAACTAGTATTTTATTTGGATAGGGTGTAATTTAATAGCCACTCAACATATTCTAGATGAAATGCTCAATCTAAGATGGAATTTCATTTTAGACACGGGGTTTAGGCATGATACTTTAGCACTATGTAGTCTTATTTTATTGAGCCCAAAAAATATCATTTATTATGGTGTCTCCTTTATCAGGGCCTGCTTGTGGGAAAACATCTCAAGCATCTGGGCATGTCTAACCAAACTTTCTTGGCTTGTTAACAACAAGAGATTGTTAAACAACTTTTTCTGTTTTGATCTCATGCATAATATAGATGGTACTAGATTCATTCCCTGTTTTAGCCCTTTTGACTTGAATTATTCACATGGAAGATGGATCTCTTGGGGGACTCATCTTTTCTTCCTATTAAATACAACAAATTTTGGTGGAACTTTTACATTGATATTTTATTTCAAATATGGAAAGTTAGAAGTAATTATTAATTTAATCCTGAAGAGTTGGAATGTAGTTTTATGTTAATAATAAAAGTATTGTTCTATCTAATATTACTCTTCATATTCAAATTTAAATAGACAAGGTCCACCTAGAACTCAACAACCTCTAACAATTTCTCTACCATTAGGAAAATGCCCTATGCATGATTAGCTGTGAGCCTCTTAATCTCGAATGACATCCTATATCTCCCTAGGGATGAAGGTGTGGACCATGTCATTAACATTCTATAACTAGATACAAGATTCATTATCCTCATCTCTCACCACTTCTCTAGTCTTCTCCTTATCATGGTGATTCGAGTGGATCTCCCAGATCTATAGGTGATGACATGGGATAGGGATCTCTTCCCCTATCTCTTGATAATGACATTAGGAGTTCGGGTCCTCCCCTCAAGTAACATTTTCATGCCTATCCCTAAAAATTTCTTGAAATAAATCAAGATGAGACATTAGAGGCTCAACATAACACTAGTTGGGATCCCTTACCTATGGGTGAGGATCCTCCTACCTTGGGAGGATGGGTTAGTAAACCTTCAGACCGATCATCTACACCACCTCCCTTGATTTCCATGTTCTATACAATTACTTAATTATTCTGTTTATTGTTATATATTCCTTGCTCTATTTAATTTATTGTCTACCTGTTGATGTCATGTTTAATTTATGGGTGTGGTCATTTTTTGACCACTTTTTAGACTTTTCTTGAGGTGTCTTTATCCTTGATGTGCTTATGCCCATTGGGTGTGACTTTTCCACCCACTTTTTTTGTATGATTAGTGGTGTACCATATCTTGTTTGATTAATATATAGGTGATCTTTAATTAAAAATAATAATATATTAGATGAACATAAAATTTGGGATAGATTTAAAACAAGGTAAATGATTACATTGAATTTCTATTTAATTACTTTATGCTTATTTCATTTACCTCTAACCCTATTGTGTTACCATTTTAGGTGAGTGATGTGTCAGTTTGTATGTTAGTTTACAAATGTTGCATTTACTCTATTTTTTATTTTATATATTGTGCATCTAATATAGTTATTTTAATATGTGAGATCACAAATTTATATAAAATATCAAAAGTTAGTATATTTTACACCTATTAATATTTTAAATTTGTTTATGTAATGTATAATATTTCATTAAAAATCATTATTCTAATTGTATTTCTTATAAATCCACTAGATGATACCACTAGGATATTATTTAGTGACATTTCTATTATGTCACTATAGTTATTACATTAGGATTATTAGGATTATTGTTAGTATTTTATAACATTACATATCATTACATATTAGGATACTCACTAGTATGTTATTTAAATATGGTAATTATTGATTTGTTACTGCACTTATAAGTGTATTGAGGACATCACCTAAATTAAGTTATAGGATGAGTTATAGTTTTATATTTTTTTTTCATTACCATATTATTATTGACATTTACTTATATATGTACGTAAATTATTAGGTACATGAGTGTTTTTTCTAAGGTTCATTTTTTATTATTTACTATTTTTATTCATACACAAATGCAAAAATTAAGAACAATGTAGACAACTTTACAATCAGGTTTTTAAGGTTTTGTATACTCTTTAATTATTCAATGATTTCAAAGTGTTTATGTTGTATGTTTCTATTAAAGTGTTTATGGACCCATACCCTTATCTTAACCCCCTGATAGTGTTATGTTCTCTTTCCTTTGTATTCATTTCTTTTTGGCTTTAATCTTTTTAAAATAAAATATGTGTTCCTTGCATTTATCAATAGTATTGAGATGATCATTACCAATTTTATATAGCACCGTATAATTAAAGTGTACTTAATTCTTTTGCCCACCATTTTCTCATTTTCATGAGAATATAAGGGTCTTAAGTTATATTCAATTATTTACAAATACAAAATCATTGTAATTAATTTTCATTTAATAAATATAAATAAATAATTTTATAATATAAAATATATTTTATAGTGTAAAGGGAGTAAAAAATGTACATGTGTGGTTTAACCTATTTTTATAAAACATTAGGCTTAGATTACTAAAAATTTTAGGCTTAGATTCCTATTACTCTTTAGTTAGAATTATTCATATCACATCTCTATGAACATTTATTTATTAATTTATAAAATTAGATAAGTTTAAAATACACATGTTTTACTTTTTTAATTATAAAAAATGAATATATATTACTATTATTTCATGTTATTTAAATTTATTATTTGTACAATTATTTAGTAAAAATAGATTTTTTCATATTAACCACAAATAACTCAATATCATACTAGTAAAGGATAGGTGTAACAAGTATAATTTCTTAATTTGAAGAGAGGGTGTCATTATCTCCAAATCAGCCATTTTTTTCATTAATGAATATTTTTAATAAATAATTTAATCAATTATGATAAAGCAGATGGAATTAACATTAAATCAATCAAATATTTTACTACAAAAGGTTAATTACAAATATTAGTGACCAATAAAAATCAACGAAGAGTTGGATAAAACCTCAATTGCCTAATTTTTGTATGAATGAATGTTAATTATACATAATAAAGACTAATTATGGATAATTAGGTGAAATTGGACCTAAATTTACCATTATTTACAATAAAAATATAATTAAAACAAATAATTAAAAACCATAATCAATTAATACAATTATCCACAAAATACACCAATTCTTCTATTGAAAAAGCATAATGGCAAGCAATGATGAAATATGAAAGGAAATCAATGGTGAAATTAATCCTAAATTTATCAAAGTTTAGAATAACAATGGATAATAATGACCAATTATTTTTAATTATGTTTAAGTAACCTTAAATTAATCTACTCTTATAATAACAAGGGTTAAATGAGACAATAATTAATAGTTAATGTCAATGAACGATGCAATAACATAAAAATATACTAACTTTTACTCTAAGAAGGGATAATTTTGTGACCAATTATGATCCAATAAGTTAAGTTGTGTGTAAGGTATTTATCTTTTGGGTAGTGACAATCTAAGCATATAGGCATTACCCCTTTCCATGGTGGGCTTTCATGCATATGTGTGATTTGAATAATCCTTGACCTTGATGAAAGATTCACCTTCTGACTATGGTTACTCAAGAATCTTCTTAGTACCTATGACTATAACATAGCATAAGGGCCAATGTGTATTAATATTTTGATTGTAGGAGTGTGATTATCCACTTGCAGCTTATATAGTGTTTTAGTTATGGATTGAGAGTTGATGGTGATTGCAAGACTTTTGTTAGTGGTTGTTGGCATCTTTATCAAAAGAATATTTATTTTCCTTTTATTCATGTCAATTGACCTGAGGATTGATAGAAAAAGTGGTGGATAACATGCATCTTTGTCATTTATAGATGTGTTATTCTCAAGTGGCTATTATCTTGAATACTATGAGTCTTAGTGTGATTCTAATCAGTATTCTATAGTGTGTAGTTTACACTAGATATGGTATGCTTCCTTCCTCAAGTTTGTCAAAGTGTAGTAATTATTTATCTTGGAATAAAGTGATTTTGATCAAGTCAATTTTCATATGTAATTCCAAGAATTATAACTACTATGTTGGTATGAATGTATTTGATACACCCATGCATTATGGAAGGCACTGCATAGAGTTTATGTATCTAAAGTCATCCTAATAACATATCAAAGACTTCCTTTACACTATTGGTTAGGATTAGAATCATATGTGTATGTGTTATAGATGTATCAACATCAACACCAAAAAGAACAAGAACAAGTATAACTAATAAGGTAGTGACCATATGTGTTGGGATAACTTGTAAAGGTAAGTCAATCTCACCAAGAACTTATTATGAGGTCCCATTCAATGCTTTTACTACCTTAGTTGAATAGTGTAATCATCATGTGTATATCCCAAATGTGTAATTAATGTCATGGTTCAAATTTTTTTGATAACAACATTATTGATCATAACATTGTGAATATGTTCGTGATCAAGGTACACTCAAATGGATAATGAATGAAGATTTGAGTCATCATCCACAATTTCATTATCATTGAAAGTAATAGAGGGTTTTTAAACCATAGGAAATATATGGTATATAATTACCAATAATCGCATCTAATAGATGTCATAATGTGGTGGAGGGGCATATAAATTATATGCCATCTTCAAATAATAAAATAGCAATGTAAAACCCAAAAAGGCTGCGTCCATTCATACTAAAAAAAATTGTGGAGATAAGGTTCACTAATTCATCAATATAGAGATTAAAAAGAGATTGTGAGAGTGAACAACCTTGTTTCTCACCTATGGCACTATGGATGTTATATGTAGTTCCCATTTAGTATGATTATGACTAGAAACTACCTCATATAAATGCATTACCAAGACAAGCACTAAATCAGAAAGACCCAAGTCTTTAAGCCATTAAATCAAAAGATGACTTGGTACTATATAAAATTTGTTGGTATTTTGATGAGGACTTACATATACAAGTTTGTTGATTTGAGATAAAATCCCATTAAGGGCAAATGGCATGTTTATGCCAAGCAAGCCAAAAAACATCTCCTTGAGAGAAGCTACAATAAGTCAATATGTTGTATATGCCTTGCCAAGCACCTCAGTTTATTGTTTTGGTGAGGACTAATATTTTAAACATTATTACTTTGAGATCAAATCCCACTAAGCGCAAATGTCATGTTCTATGCTAAGAAGGCTAAAAACATTTTGCTTAAGAAAGGTTACAATAAAGCAATAAGTTATAAATCCCTGGCCAAGCAACCCAGTTTGATGTTTTTGTGACAACATATATTTACATGTTCATTGTCCAGAGATCAAATACCACTAAGGACAAATTGCATGTTTTATGTCAAGCAAGCTAAAAAACCTCCACTTAAGAAAGGCTACAACAAATCAATAAATTGTAAGTACCATACCAAACACTTTGTTTAGTATTTTGATCAAATTTTACATTTACAAATTAATTAACTTAATACTTTAAAAATACCTTACGAAAGTCTACAAAACAATTATATACCTTTGATTTATTATCTTTTATTCCTCCAAAATAATAACAAAATTAAATCCTTTGTCACTTATTGAATGATTCCTTCTAAATCTAACGTGGCCTTTTACTCAAAATGCTAATTAATTTTAATAACCACTTTAAAAAATAAATAATTTGACTGGATATATAACGTGTCAATTCCCAGACTGTACGGAATATGACTGACCTGCGCTATTCTTTAATCACATTGATGGACGTGTGCTATTCTTTAATCACATTGATTGACCTGCCTTGTTTTTTAATGACAGAAGAAGTTGCCTTTAATCACATTCATTGAGCTGCGCTATTCTTACTACCTGAAACTGTGTTTGTTGACATATTTTGTACGGTGTGGAATGTGGTGGAGTTTGGTCTTTCGGGCCCATTAACCTGTGCATAAGAACCCTTTAGATTGTGGTGGAATTACTTTCCGTTTAAATACCATGCTAGGTAACTATTTGACGGTGCACTGTGCTGACTTTTGGTATCTTTTTTGCTTATTCTATGTGTGGAAACCTGGTCAAACGTGGTAGTGAGTATGAGTTGTACACAATAATGTATCTCTTATTATATATATTCTTATTCTAGACAACGACGTCTCTCTCATACCGAAATCGTATTTAAGTTTGTAGATGAGTCCTTTGTACCAACATCGACTAAGACAATGCGAATATTTTTATATTGACTGAGAAGAAAATACTGCCACCTTTTTGCTGATTTGATTTCGTATTGATTAAGTGCAGGGAAGAATGGATGGGGTTAGTGAAGATTCGAGGAACATGCATCTTGATTAATTTCTACTTATTGAATTGGAATATATCCTTTTTAATGATAATGTTGCAGATCGTTCACTTATCCTCCTTGGAACACACCTTTGGTATATAACGATACTAAAAGAACTTTGTATACTTTTTGCTGTTGCATAAAAAGTTCGTTGGGGTTGGGGTTTGCATGTGGGTGTGGGTGTCTATTTTGTGTTAGATTATACATTTTACTGAACTTATTTAGATGGGTGAAATATTATATTTCATTTATATAAATGTATTGTTTAAGATTAAAGGAAACATTTGTAATATTTTAATGTGGTAATTTGGTGTACAATTTTAAGTTCAGAAATAATTTTACATTATTATTTTATGGAGTAATAATAATTTATTTCTTAAGTTGGTATCTTGTCAATTCCAATTTTTAGTATAATAAGAAAATATTTTAATGATTTTTTAATTCTTTTATAATTATTTGATAAGATATTGATATATATAATTTACAATTTTCACTTTTGATTACTCATTACTTTTAGTGTGAAGGATATTTTGTTGATATCCTTTAAAAGAGAAATATTCAGGTAATCAAACTAGTTGATATATCCATTCAGAATAATTTTAGCAATTGCATTTTAATTAAATAGACCACCTTCTAAGGATCATACATCATGACATTGTCATCAGATGTACTATGAAAACTTGTTAAAGGTCCATGAAGATAATGTAGAATTTTTATTTAATTAAAAATCATATTTGGATTCATAACAAACTGATTTTTTTTTCTCCTTCAGGGCTTGTTGGCTGAATAATTTGTCGGAGGAAATTTTTTGACTTTCAATCAAATGTGTAGGGACAAATTCTCACTCCTATTAACATGTGAAGCTACCTTTATTTAAAAATAAATAAAATATGGATAACAAAACTATTCATAACAAAAATAATTTTTTTTCAAGGTAGAACTTTTAATCATAAAGTTAAAAAAGTGGTAAAAATAAGATATAAAAGAAGAGTGACGGAAGAAATAAATATGTGTATAAAGATGAAAAGGCAATAAATCCATCAAGCTAAACTGAAAGACTTAAGTTGGAAAAGTCAAGAAAGAGGATAGATTCACCAAAAAAAACCTTTCTCATTTAATAAGTTGGAACGACATTACATATTTATAAGAATATGAAACATATACCAAAATAATTGATTAACCATGAAAACTAAAATATGACAATTATTTTATGTTTCTTTATAAAAACAAACAAACATACTAGTTTCACCTCACCAAGATTTTGCTATTGTGAAATTACAACTTTAGGATCTATAAAGAAACTATAAATCTAAATTCTTACATTGTAACTAATTAATTACAATTTCAACATCATGGATTCAAATTTGGATGTAAACATATACATTTTCCATGAAAAATATCTAACACAAAGTTTGCAAATTTTATGATATATTTATCTTTGTTGATTTGCAAAATTAATGTCCTAGTTTGCTTCCAAATACTAACCGTCAATAAACCATATAAATGAGCCCCAAAGTTATATTTATAGGTTGACATATGCTTTATTATTAAATAACCACCTTTTATGCCTTTTATGAGTTTGAAAAAGTCTAATAACAAATTTTCACATCTTAAAAAATTACAAAATTACAAAAACACGTTATGCAATTTACAAATCATAAAAATGTGGATTAGTTTTTTGGTATGACTTGAAAAAGTGCAATTGAAAATTTAGACAACTTGAAAAAGTGATTTGAATAATTTACATGACTTAAAACTTGTGAAAAAAATCTAATAGATTTTCATGATATATAATATGTAAATTACTATTATAAAATATGCAATTGAAACTTGCAAGAATGGCTCAAAATTTTCTGAGTATGAAGCTAGTAAAAATTTGGTGATAATCTATTCCTCTTATTCTTAATTGGAAACGATATAAATCATCTCTTTCCATTACAGTTGATTCTTCTTTTGATATTCATCAAAAATTTGTAGGATTTCCATTACTTTGTATTCAACTAGGTCATCTAAATATGTAAAATCTATTTTTGCATCACAATGTAGGTACGCCATCTTTTGAGTTGTTCCTTGAAGCCTCTTTATCATTGCATTGAGATTATCCAATCTATTTTGGTATTCAATCAATGTTTGAATTGATATGTAATTAAATGCAAATTTGGGTGTTAGGATCTCCATGATATTCTTTTTGAATTAATTGATGATGGTCTCCTCAAAAACCACTTTCCCATTATCATCAATGAATGTGCAATTCAATTTCCATACCCTCCCATTATTTTAAATAAAGCATCACCTCCTATTGACTTATAGTCATTGAATTTCTCAATACATTCTTTGACAATACGAATCCTTAATTTGGCAACCCCTAGAAACATAATGAGGTATACAACTTATTATTTTTAAAAATATTCTTCTTGAATAAAGTCATCTGAACAAGTATAAACTAAATATTCCAACTTGGAAATCAATCCATTCCATTCTGTACCTCTTTAGCATACTAGGTTTTAGCTTCAATTGTTTGATCATATTATGATTGTATCTCAAAGCACATGGTCAATTACCATATGAATGGTAGTGACACCTTGTTTTAGAATTTTATCTCACCATTCTTCTATTTCCTTTCCCATATGACTAGTTTCTTATGTTATTTTTAACATTTTTGGTGTGTAAGATTTGATGAACAATTGAAGAGGAAAATTGAATTGGCTTTACTAGTTTATGGACAATTGATGCCAATTACTCAACCTTTCCTCTGAGTTGTCCTTTGTCATTTTATCTTGGTCCATTTTTCAAGCAACATTTCAATTGTAAATAGATCATTTTATCTCACACCTTCCCTTGTAGATTTTCTTAGTGTACCTTTGTGATTTTATAGTTAGAATATCTTTCTCAATAATAAGAACTACTACCTCTACATATCTATGTTCTTTTGTATATGTGATTATTTTAGAGATTGTTTTAGCCTTATTGACTATATGAGATGGAATAGTTGTCAAAATGTTGACATCAGTCTCCTATGCTTGTGTAGTGTTCTTTCTTTTCTTGACTATCTCATTCAACCAATAAGGTGATTTTAGAAAAGGAGATTATTGCACAAGAGCAGTGTTAGATTCCTTTTGAGTCTTAGGGGGAAGAAGAGGGGTTTGCAAGCATTGAGAAATTTTTAGTACAAATTCACATTCTTACTCTTATAATTTATTAGTTAGAGTTTTGGGAGAAGATATAGGAGGCAATTAAACACTTTTATAAAGAAACAAAGGTAACGAGGAATAAAACTGAATGGAAGCATAAGAAGAAAGTAAAAAGGATGTATCTGAAGCTAAAATCTATCATATAGTGTTAGATACCGGGGTTTGGGACTGAGCAAGACTATCAAAAGGAATTTATTATAAAATTGAATTAATAGGATTATCAGATAACTTTTCACCTAGATTTCTTATTTTTATCTTGAGTGAATTTTGTATTAGAACAACTTATGTGCTAACCTTAGTTCTATTTTTGCTTCAACTTTTTATGATTTTTTAAATTTTTCCTTTATATTAAAGATGATCCTATTTCTACTTTTGATTATAAATATGAACACATCCCAATTCAGTATCATTCAAGGAAGGAGGAAATCATGCTTTATCAACATTAATAACTTTTATTTTCAACCATTTGAGAGTCTGATTTTGTACAACCTAAGTTCTATGAAAAAGTGAAATAGATATTTTTTCTACCAATCCATGTCTAGAACATGTTTTGATTCAATTACTCCTTTATCATAAATGGGATCCAACACATCTTAATGATAGATTATATTCTTCTTGATTTATACTTTGTCAATTACAATGACTTATTCCAAAGTAAATTATAAGTAATCATGGATGCCCACATCTTTCTCATCATCAAAATCCATCGAAAAGTCTTGAAAGTGACACACATGTTGATATGTAGAATCAAGAATATTTTTGACCAGGAATATGGCATCAAAATTATGTCAACTTTTAAATGACCGAATGGTGAATAGAGTCATTTCTTCATCAAATAATTTTAATTTAGTGAGGGACGCACAAGTGTAGTAACCAATACATGATTTTAGAATTGTTTTTATTAAATAAGAGCTTATGTGTATCATTCAATTACCTCAGTAATTCCATCAAGGCCAATTTATTATTTAAATACCTTAATATCATATATGGAGCATTCTCAAACACACAAATTCTTAGATAAGTGAAATTTGGGACCTTTATGAAATAAGATCTCCATATGGAAATCTCTATAGAAGCCTGTATTGATATCCTCAAGTTGTATGGTTCTAATTCAAACATTGGAATCACATATTGCAAAAACGCATCATGTACCTTATGAAAATGCTAGACACTTTCATGTGATGTGAGTTGAATATAGAATTCACATATATTTATAGTATGCATGTCAATTACTATATTCAAGCCACTATAGAATCTTCTCTAAGAGACAACATAGATGATATCATAGGTCATGTAGAATTTATGATTGGTATTGACCTCTATTAGCCATTTATGATTGGAATCACATATCAGTTATCACCAATTATGAATAAATTTACAACATGAGTACATGTTGAAAACATGAAATTTATTGATAGGTCCTGAAGTATCCATATACAAATTGGATTGAGTCCCACTGAGATAATTTTTCTAGATTTTTAGTTTGCACAAGTCACTCTGGAGGAACACATGGCATGCAATTGCAACATATTTTATTTTGAGTGGTGAAATATAAAAGATTTGAAAACATGGCACAAATGTAGTATGGTGTATAAAAAATTTCCTTACATCATCATATCATATTAATGCAAAAAATAGTAGAGCTTTTCATATGTATATATCGATATGCATAGAAAAATTGGTGTAGATACATTTGGAAAAGCTTACAAAAGGTTTAATCCAAAATTTTTGGAATATATATTTGACTAAAATAATATTAGATATGGATTCTAAGGGCATATGTTGTTCATCAACATTTTTGTTTAAGGAAAGCAACCCTTCGGGCCACATGTTGTCTTGTGTGATTTTGCATGAATCTTTCTTGGCATGTTGAATGTAAGTGAACATATATGAGGATATGAAAGGCATAAAATTAACTCAATCCTTTGGTATTATAGGAAATGATTATAAATTAATAAGAGTTTCCATAGGAAAAATGCCATTGTGTCCTTGACTATACATGTAAGTATAAGAAAATCTTTTAGTGTAAAGAGATAAACTTTCATTTTATAGCTTTAAATTCAAGCATTTCCTATAGCTCAATCCTTGGGAGAAAACTTATGTAACCAATTGTGATATTAATATATATAATTAGATATTTATTTTTTGCAGTTAATTGTGAGGATGTATTTGTCTTTACTTAGCTAATGGGTTAGGGATTTCATTCATTAGAAATTGTGTCCTTATGATTGCTCCATTATCTCTAGATTTCAATTTCCAAAAAACTTATTTTCAGTAATGTTTTTATATATATATATATATATATATATATATATATATATATATATATATATATAACTTGATTATTCTACTAATTACTTTCCAAAAGAAGATGGCCAAACTGAGGTTTCAAATGAGACAATAGTTAACACTCTATAAAATCAATCAATACACATCCATGATGGGCATAGTTTGATATATTTCATATTAAGTTAATATAGAACAATCATTATAAAATTTACATTTGGAACTCTATATTATATAATAAATGGGTAGAATAAGAATTCCACTTAAGATCGACATTCCATCTTTGAGAGTATCATTGAATTGAAGTATTGATTATGAAAAATTTAGATCTATAGAAAAGAGATAAAATCCAATACTATAAGCTATATGAAAACAAGGTAAATGTTACAAGAACAATTTTTTTAATAAGAACCTCCTTGAAAAGGCTTACAACAAAAAATAATGATCGAGAGAGTTAAATGTGGGTGATAAATAATTAAAATAATATAAGGAAAAATCAAAGTATAAAAAGAAAAAAAATCAATGCCAATTAACTTAGTTCATTCATTACCATTTATAATTTTAAAATTAAATATGTATCACCTTACTACATTGAAAAAAGTCCTTCGAAGAATCCAACTAATATTATGCATCTTAAATAATTCTATATATAAATTTTGTTTTATACCATTACATTTTGTCACAGTTAAAAGTGCATGATTCCTTACTCCCTCAATTATTTGCCAATTATTTTTTAAAATTAACAAAAAAATTATATCAATATATCTTACATAATTCGTATTCTTTTATATCTTCCATTTTACTCTAATTATTAATGTTATGTTATATATTTATTTTCATTAATTTATATTTATTTTGCTTTCCATTTAGGCACTGCGTTTTTAATTCTAATATTGTATTTATATTTTCATATATTTTTATGTGTCACAAATATTCTATGTTTGTTATAAAATATGTGAAAACATATTTATATATGTTTAATTTGTAATGTTATATCTATGCTTCATACCACTATATCTTCATAGGGTTATTGTATATATTATTTTTTATTTGTTAATTTTATATATCTATACTTCAAACCACTATATCTTCATATGACTAATGCAAATGTTATATAACAATTTATTTTATTTTTATTTCTTTTTCTTTATTTTTTTTTTTTTATAAAAAAAAATATGCTTTCAATAATAAATTCTTATAAAGAAAATTTATATTTTATAAATATGCTTTTATTGATATGTTCCTATATGTTCTTATTGGTTTATGAAGGAATCTATCAGATCCCTCTAACATATCCAAATAAATTAAGGTACTAAAAGTGGATTGAGAAATAGTCATCTTTCTAAAGATACTTGAGAAACCTAACACACTAATAATTTAAAAATAAAAAGCTAATCGCATAACAATTTCACAAAGGCTTTAAAAGACATCATCTCAATCTTCTAACTAAAAATCGAACAGTTAAATAGTATGATGTATGCATTCCCTTACTTCACAAAAATAATGGCATCTCACAAATTAATTTTGTTCTCAAATAAAATCTTTCAGGTTTAATATTTTATGTACCATTTATTTAATATGTTTTTTTATGGATTTACAATTCAACATAAACTTATTTAAATTTTATTTGTAAAATGATGAGTAATTATGTAAAATTTAAATGATTTTCTTCTTTCTTCTAAAATTAATAATTTTTGGGGCAAGTAAAACTTTTATATTATATTAATATATTACCTTAACCTCCTTTAAACCATCTTTCATCACTATAAAACCACACAAAAGGCCTCAAAATCTTTAAAATTAGTCATCCCACTAATAAGAGAAGTCTCATAACTTTTAAACATAGTAGTACCCAAGGACTCTTTGGATGTGGTGCGTTAAATATTACTCTCTTAGCTATTTAGAGAATAGGATTTGTTCCTATGAATAAGATCCACATAAGATTGAATGACTTTTAAAATTCATTTTTAAAAGTGGGTTGTTGAATAATTGTTACAAGTTGGGAAGGAGAAATATAAAATCTTTTAATTAATTTTTTAATATTAAAAATATATAAAAAAAAAACTAAGAAAACCCAGATATCAAAACCAAAGCCAAAAACAAACTTAAGCAAAATTTAAATTAAATGAAAAAAAAAATTAAAAATAAACAAATAAATACAATCTTTTAAAAATATTGACTGGGATCCATCCACTCCAAAATCAATCGTTAAGAACTCCTCAAATTTCTTTACTATCAACTTAATAAGAAAAAGAATTCTCTAAACCAAAAGAAAATGATAAAATGGATCCAAATTGGGATTGAGCAATAATTTCCATCATTAAATTGAAGAATGATTTCCGAAAGCAAAACACAAACCCAACCTTACAATGAAATTAAAGGCCGTTGTTTTAAATAAAATATCAATCCTGTGTAATTTGAAATCTGATTAGGAAAAAAACTATTTGTATAACTTATACAAAGAGGGGCACACAAGATCCTTCTAATTATATGCTATCTAGAAAATGATCTTTAACGAAGACAAACGCTTGCCTATAAATCTTTTCACACTGGAACTCCTACCCATCTCCTTTGAAAAATTAACCACTCCACTCCAGAAGACATGAGTCCATTGCATTCTTGGGTAAATTAATAGGGATGCCCCCAAACGGTAGGGACACATTACTCTAATCTTCAGTTTTATATAATTCAAATCCCCCACTCTAGTTCATTTTTGGGAGAAAAATCAGCTGAAGCCCCTCCAACAGCTACTTACAAACCACCAGCCCTTTTGCAAAGCTCCCAAAGGGAATACTATTTTACATCCTTATCCAGCGATATCTCCACAAAGACACGAGATAAAATAAATGTCTTTTGAAATTTGAGACTTGTGAAAGTTTCTTAAACTTGGAAAGGGTTTGAATAGCTCTTGCATTCTTAAACAAAAACCTTACGGACAGTGTTTCCACTTCAACATTGAAAATATAAGAATTGTCCCTCGAAATCAGGGGTGCTGAAGGCTTTATGAAACCTGCGTGTAGGAAATATTATCCCTATTATTTACCACTAACCATGTTGTGTTGTCGTTTTATGTGAGTGATGTGTCAGTTTGTATGTTTTTTTACGCATCTATGTCAGTTTGCATCTAATCTATTTGTTATTTCAGATATTGTGCATCTAATATTGTTATTTTGATAGGTTAGATTACAAATTTATATAAAATCTCAAAAGTAGTATATTCGACCCATATATATTAAAAAACATATTTATGTAGAAATGTATCAAATTTCATTAAAAAAAAATTCACAAGTCAAAAATTATTTTAAGTTTATTATATATGACTTCATGGGATGATCGCACTAAAATATTATTTAGTGATCTTTATTTTATGTCATTTTAGTTTAGATTAAAATAAATTCATTTTAATAATTAGTGTGGACATTAGCTCTAGATACATTAAGACGTTTCATTCTTCCCCTGATTGGAACCATCTGATTAGGATATATAAAAAGAACCCCATCAAAATATACCTCAAGAAAATCGAGTCATCTCTTTGCCGAAGACCGCTGACCAGAAAAACAAATAAGATCCAGCCAAAAGAAGTAGTTACGATGAAGGACCAAAAATGCCTAAATAAGAGAAAAAAGAATGACCACTTTTGACAAATGTAAGAACCAGTCAATTTTGATTGGACCGAAACCCCAAAAAAAAATAACCACAACGAGGGACCGGAAGTGCTCAAACATATCGTTTTTTAGACTAATGTGGAACCCAGTGCTAAACACAACAAAAAGTACGGGTCTCCAAGAGAAAAATTCAAAAAAAGGACCAAAAGAAAATCTCAATAGAAACCCACCCTTGACACAAGGGCGCCCAAGTCCACCTAGAAAAAATTCAAAGGACTGACTCCCCAAAGGATGCTAGAAACATTACAAAACGGTCATGGATACCAACAGGGAAAACAAAAAAGTAAAAAGAGAACCCCAAGGGATCTGAAGAACAGCAAATAAGCATTCATCAATAAAAAACTGCATAAACATTAAAAAAAAGAAGTCAACATCGAATATTCGGAACTCAAAAGAACTGGTCCCAAAAAAAAGTCATTAACGGTCGTCCTTGAATCGAACTCCAAAAAATGCGGACATCATAGATTTGAAAATCAAACTACAATTCTTTGAAATTATGATTAACGGTACATTCCCAACATCCTTCCCCAACCAATCAACTCCAGCTCGAATCCCTTCCACCAGGGGAACTTCCTCATGAATCGAGAAAGAGAATAACAAAAGGTCATTGGCCATGGCTTGAATCCCCACCTTCCCCTTCAATTTCCATCTCTTTCGGGTCCATTCTCTTACTGCATCAATATTGGGTCTGGAGCCTTGAAACATTGTCTATGAGACTACTCCCAAACTCATGTTATGCCTGATCAATTTTTTCATCAGGTATTCCAAGGAACGTTTCCCTACTTGAGGCAAAGGGGGAGAGATCCCAACCCCCTTTCCCAGACCTTGGCTTTCCTTTAAGCAATTCACCGCAAGAAATGCCTATTTCATTGGTTCTTGGACCTGATAGTTTAACTGCGGAAGTCTGTGTTGTCCTCTTCTTGGTAGAGTTCCCATCCAGGATTCCCATGTCATCATCTTTTTCTTCGTTATTCTTCTCACCTGTCAAAACTGCTTTGTTCACGCTGCTCGACATTCTCTAAAGAAAAATATTGTTACTGAACATTGAGCTTATGAATTTATACATTATGTCACTATAGTTATTACATTAGGATTATTTGTATTACTGTTAGTATTATTTAACATTACAATCAGGATAGACGCTAGAATCTTATTTAAATATGGTAAACGTCGATTTATTATTGTATATATAAATGTATTGAGGACATCATATAAATTTTGAGGTAGTTAGCTTCAAATAGAAAAGTTGCCTTTCTTCCCAATAGATTAAGTTATAGTTTTTTCAGTTTTTAATATTTCATGATGTTATTGTTATTATTGGCACTCACCTGTAAATATATGTAAATTTTTAAGTATGATTGTTTTTTAAGGTTCGTTTTTCATTATCTCATATTTTATTTATACATATGGAAATTCACAATAATGTACACAATTAAAAAGTGTCAAAATATTTTATAATTATTGAAATACAAGATTTTAAGGTTTTTGTATACTCTTTAATTATTCGATGATTTTAATTATTCGATAATTTTAAAGTGTTTGTGTTAATGTGTTTCTATTAAATTTTTATGGATCCATACCTTTCTCTTAACCACCTCATAATATTATCTTTTCTCTCCTTTGATTTCCTTTCTTTTTGGCTTTTCTTTTTAAAAAACTTCTAGAAAACTTTCATATGCTCCTCGTGTTTTTCAATAGTGTTTAGATGATTTCATTTTCTATGGCACTTTCTAGTTAAAACCCACTTAATTTTTTTGCCAACCATTTTCTCATTATTAATTTTCATGACAATATAGGGTTCTTAAGTTTTAATCAATTATTTATAAATACAAGATCCTTGTAATTCATTTGCATCTAATGAATACAAATAAATAAGAAATTTATAATATAATATTTTTTTTTTAAAGTGTCAAGTGGAATAGAAAATGTACATGGGTGGTTTTTCATATTTTCATATAATTTTAGGTTTAGATTCCCATTATTTTTCAGCTAGCATTCTTCTAATCACAATTTTATGAATATTTATTGATTAATTTATAAAATTAGATATACTTAAAATACACATATTTTACTTTTGTAATCATAATAATTAAATATTTATTATTATTTGTTCAATTTATCTAACATTATTAACTTTATTTTATTATTTGTGTAGTTATTTATCAAAAATACATTTATTTACAAATCTGTTAATGGGTCAATAGTAAATTTAGGAAAAAGTATAATAAAGGATAAAGATTCTTTGCTCTCCATTTCTTTAGGATGGTTTATAATGAATTTAGACAAGAGATAATCTAAATGATTCTAGATCAAGTTGAATAATAAGGGATTGTAGTGGATCACTCATTAGATTTGTTTCTAGGAAGCTCTTGGATGGCTCAAATAATAAAGATAAAACACAAGCTCTTATAATAGAGATCGAGTTGGCACTGCAATAAAAATTTGAGAAGCTTCTAATTGAAGGAGATTCACAAACCCTAATTTTCACTCTAAAAAAAGTCAACAACCTCATTGAAATTGGAAAACATGTTTTTTTATCTTGTGAAATCTGGGATAGCTTTTTGTTTTGGGATTAAAAACATTGCTTTAAGGAAGTTAATTCAGTTGTAGACTTCTTAGTGAATTGTGGTATAGAGAAAAGGAAGGAAATTCACATGAATAATCAATGTTGATCATGGGAAGATTTTGATGGTATCTCATCCATAAAATTGAGTATTTAATATTTCATCATTATTACCCACATGATTCTCTCTTATGGCATTAATTTTTTTTAAATTTATCTTGTTGGCTCATGGGAAGGGGTATTCTAAAATCATGGCTTTGCACATGTGTTATGAGTTAGAGGGTGGCTTAATTTAATAAGGGATATCATGATGTTAATTTGACATGGTTCCAAACACATTTTATTTTATTGATAAGTCTATCATGTGTGTTTATTGTAATTTGGTTGCTCATTAATTAGTATGGATCATAACATTTCTCTAGTGATATGGGTCCTAGTGGTTGTAGGTGGTAATTCAGATAGGTAGATGGCCTTTAAAGGGAGTATTTATAAGGCAAGGATAAAAAATATATTTTGGGCCCTAATGGAGGAGATATTGTAGGTAATTTTGGGTATTTTGGTGGAATATTATATGTGTAATAATCTCTAGACTAGGGTAAATTGAGTGGTGGTTTTAATGTTTCCTAATAACATTTTTGTTATTTTTCCTGACAAGGAAGTGGTAATTAAAATAGTAGAGTTCTTTGTGGCTAACGATCTTCATCAAGGCTTGCAGGTAGATATCGATAGGGTGGACTCTGGTCCCTTTCCTAATTTGTCATTTTCTTGTTTAGATAGTCTTGGGTTGATACCATTATTAGTGTTTAAAACTCTTAATTCAAGGCTTATGGATCTCACAAGGTTCATAGAAGAAATTCAGAATAAGATATTTGAATCTACATCTTAAAAAGGAAATTTTATGTCTTTACCTCCCATAGCTCTGATCAAGAGCCAATTCACAAGCTAGAGTTATGGAAGGGCATCACACATAGCAAAGAGTGGGTGGAGGTTATTAATCTCTTAGCTAAACTGGTGGTTCAGGGTAAGGGCACAATACCTCATTAGATGGTTAGGGTTCCCTAATGGGTGGTGACCTTGATGATGTATGGGATGCTATATAGTAATCAATCTATAATATCTGATGGTGGCATAAAACTCAAGCTCTAGCGGTGATGGATAGGGGTTGGTGTGGTGAGGACTCTTCAAAGGCTAGCGGTTCCCTTATTATAGTGGTTACAAAGGATGATAGGAAAGGTAATACTTGATTTTTGTGGGTTTTTAAATTATAGTATCTAGTGATTGCCTTTTTATTTTATTTGTTTTCTTGATTAGTTTAGCTCATGGCCTTATTGGTATATATGTTTTTTTTATTATGTAGTTTTATGGCACGCTAGCTTGTAGGCTTTGCCTTAGTTATATTCGAGATCTCAAATTAGAATTTTGTAAATCTTCGAGTTAACCATTTGGTTTTGTATACTTTTTAGATATGTTCTATGGGTAGGGGACCAATTGAACCCTAGCAATTATCTTAAAAAACATTTATTCATATTGAACTAAAATAACTCAATATCATACTAGTAAAGGATAGGTGTGACAAGTATAATTTTGTAATTTTATTAGAGGGTGTGATTATTTACAAATCAACCAATTTTTTCATTGATGAATATTTTCAATAATAATTTGATCAATCAAGATAAATTGGATGGAATTAACAATAAATCAACCAAATATTTTACTAAAAATGGTTATTTGTGAACATTAATGACCAATTAAGATCAATGAAGAGTGTGATAAATCCCAAATTATTTAATTTTTTTATGAATGAATGTTGGTTGCACATAATATTGACTAATTATGGACAATTGAGTGAAATTGGAGTTATATTTGAGATTTTTTGCAATAAGAAGTATAATTAAAAATAATAATTGAAAAACATAATCAGTTAGTGCAATTATCCCTAAATACACCAATTATTCTCCTAAAAAAGTATAATGGCAAGCAATGATGAAAAAATGAAATTAAGGGTGTTAGGAATTAAGGTATATTAACCTTGAAAAGTCAAAACACTACTAATGAGTTATTATTCATAAATCACTATTCATGGGTCATTATTCATGAGCTAATATTCATAATCACTATTCAGGTGATGAGGTGGCAATGATGAGTTGGGAATGAATGTGCAGGTGATGTCGTAGGTGATGGAGGTGATGATGTGGATTAAGGATGAGTTGACATGGCCTATGAAGGAATATACTTGAGATAAAGCTAATGTGAATGGAGTGGTGTGTCCCATCAGAATAAATGACAAGTTGGGTATCTTTAGTGATTCACATAGTTTTAATTTTAGTAAAAAATGACAAGGATAGATATGGGGTTCATTTCTCAATTAGCCTCATGATATTGAGTGGGGACAAAGTCAAAAGGATGAGTGGATCACTAGTTTTGGTAGCATGTGAAAATGGAGGATGATTTGTCAAAGTGGAGTATCTACTTTTAACCTGCACACAAGACAACAAAGTATGCCAATATTCATCAATATTAATACCACTAGGGTGGCATATTTTTTCTTTGTCCATGAAGTTAATCCCTTATTCCTTTATCCTTCTCATTTTTTAAATCTTTAATTAAGAGTTATCTCCTTTGTAGAGTGTGTAAGATAGAAGCAAAATCTTTGTAGGGTTTGTATGCAAGTAATTTTGAAATAGAGTTGTGTAAGGAAATTGATCTCTAAACTAGTTTTCCTCTAGTTATATAATGGTGATGCTACTATGAGGCCTTTCTTTACATGTATATTGTAACTATTGTTTGATTTTTAGTAATATATTGAGTTGCTTTGGAGTGTGGGGTATTTCTTCTAGAAGGGTTTTCCCCACATAATCACTTGTTATAGTATGTTGTTATTTTTTAGTTGTATATATTTCCTTATAATTTTGTAACAAGTTCAAATTTGTTTGTATATTCTTCTCTCAAGGTTTAGTATAAGGAATTTTTTTTGTGATCTCATATTCCTTTCAAGTCATATCAAAGCGTAGCCAATTTTGGTTCTAGTTGTGGGTTTGTTGGATTTTTTGAGTGGGATATTTTACAGTATGTATTTGGAGTTATTTATAGTATAAATTTTAATATGGAAATCACATTAGGGAGAATGGAGGTTGAAAATTTTTTAGGGAGCAATTTTGACATGTAGAAGCTAAAAATGGAAGATATATTGATTGATTGAGATCTATGGGATCCCATTGATGAAAGTGTTTAGAAACCTATAGATCTAGCTAAAGCATCCAAGTATGATGTGATGAACCAAAAATCCAAAGGTCTCATAGGATTATAATTTGGGACTCTTCTCTAATTAATTTCCATGAAGAGACCACAATGAAGAAGTTGTGGAAGAAACTAGGTTTGATATGCCAAGGTAAATATTTATTTAGTAACATTATCTTGAGAATGAAGTTATATTCTTTGAGAATGGAAGAAGGTGGACAAATTTTAGACCACTTGGAAGCATTTAATATGTTGGCATCTCAACTAGTATCAGTTGGTGTGAAAATGGATGAGGAAAAGAGATGTCAATTTTTTTTTTCTTTTCCTAACTCATGGGATTATCTTGTTATGATTATAAGAAGTACTTCTATAATGCTTAAAGTTGGTAATGTTGTAGGTTTTTTTATTTGTGAAGAAATGATAAGGAAAGTTTGTGTCAATACTAAAGAGGCTATGAATATTTGAGGAAGATCTCAAAAAGAGGCAATAAGAATTAGAATTTTAGATACAAGTCCAAGGGGAGATCCAAATCTCCATCAAATTCCAAGGTGAGATGATGGAAAAATGATGAAGAAAATGAAGAAGCATGATTCTGATTCTGAATTCGATAAGGAATATAGTGATGCATTCATTACAATCTTGTCAACCCATGACGGAAATAATGAATGTTTAATTTATTGAGGTGAAACTCAACATATGACCTCTAATATAAGTTGGTCCTCTAAGTATGAAGAATTTGATGGAGGTAAATTGTACTTGGATGATGATATGTTTATAATCATTATTGGTCATGGTAGCGTTAAAATAATATTTATAGATGGAAGGATTAAATCGTTTGATGGTCTATTGCATATCGCTAGGCTAGCTCATAAATTATTTTTTGTGAACAAACTAATAGATGCAGGTGAGTAGGTTGTCTGTTCTAAAATAGGTTGTAAGATGATTAGAGGTGTTATAGTGCTAGCTAAAGGTGTTAGGATTGACTCTTTATACAAGATTGATGCATGAAAAATTGAGTGTATTATCACTTATGTGAAAACTAAATATAACCCTACTCTATTATATAAAGAGGTAATTATTATTTTTATAGATAGTCATGGTTTTTAGGTACCTAAAGGTGCTCATTATATGGAGTTAAAATTGCCTATAGAAAAGATTGTTTATGTCACTAGAGACTTGGAAACATTGTAGAAAAAGGTCTTAGGGTCTTGAATAATAAAAACCTTTCTAGAGGCTTGATAAATTTCCTTCATGAGTTTTATTTATGTGAGCATTGTGTTTATTGTAAACAAAACCATGTTTAATTTTACTCGAGTTCGCATAAATCTTGTGGTTTATTGGTTCTTATTCATTCTGATGTATTTGGTCCTGGTAATGTTACTTCAATTTATAAATACAAATATTATTTTTCATTTACTGATTATTATAGTATAAAAAGATGGTTTTATTTTATAGAGATTAAATCTAAAGCTTTCAGTCATTTTGAAGAGTATCAAGCAATGCTCGAGTTGAAAATTATAAATAAGATTAAGTGTTTGAGGACTAATAATGGTGATGAATTTTGATCTAATGATTTTGATAGTTTTTATAAATATTGTGGTATACAGAAACAAAATAAAACTCCATAATCACCTCACTAGAATGAAGCTGTAAAAATAATAAAAAGACACTGATGGAGAAGGATAGAATTATGATTAGTGATGCTAGATTAGAAAAAAGGTTTTGGGATGAAGCTATAACCACTGCTTGCTACCTAATAAATAGGTATCCTACATCATCACTTGTTGTTAAAATGCCTATGAGGCATGGTCGGGCCATAAGACTTAATTGAGACATCTTATAGTTTTTAGTTGCAAGGAATATGCACATGTGCCAAAGGAGAAGTGGAAAAAATTAGAGAATAAGGCTATGAAATGTATCTTCATCAGTTATAGCTATGGTGTGAAAGGATACAAGCTTTGGGATCTTATAGCACAGAAGAAATTATATTCTAAAAGTGTTATTTTTAGAAAATCTAAGCCTTATTTTGTTATACAATAGCCAAAATAAGTAAAAAGAAATAAGTGATTCAACTTACTCCTACACCTATGAAAGTTAAGTTGAGGTAACCTCATCAAGAATTGAATATTTTGAAGAGGAGGTAGATGAATAAGATCCTCCATCTCAGCTTGTTTGAAGTTCTACATGGCATAGATAACCACAAAAATGTATATTTAACTTGAGTACTAACATTGATGAACCAAGATCTACATAATAAGCTTTATGTATGAATGATTCAGAGCCTTAAAAGATTGTTATGGATGAATAAATGACAACAATGAAAAATAATGATACATGGGACCCTATACCATTACATGGAAGATGTAATCCTATTGGAGTTAAATAGGTGTTCAAGAAAAATATTGGTTTAGATGGTAGCATTGAAAAGTACAAAGCTCAATTGGTTGCAAAAGATTAATCTTAGGTTGAAGGTGTTAATTATGTTGAGATATTTTCTCCTATTGCTAAAATTACATCCATAAGATTATTTATTTCTATTGCAGCAGTTTATGATTTAGAGATTGAGAAATGGATGTGAAGACTATTTTCCTTCATGTTGATTTAGAGGATGAGATTTATATGACATAGCCAGAGAATTTCACAATGAAAGGTAAAATAAATTTGGTTTACAAGTTAGATAAATCCCTTTATGGTCTCAAATAGAGGCTTGGGATGTGGTATCATAAATTTGATACATATGTATTGAGTTTGGAGTTTGAGTTATCTAAATATGATAATTGTGTTTATTATAAAATTGATGGTGCTCATTTCCTAGATATTGATTTATACATTAACTATATGTTATTTATTGTCAATGGGAAAGTTTTGATTCTAAAGCTTGAATCTCAACTTTCATCAAAATTTGAGATGAGAGATCTTGGTGATATGAGACAAATTATTAGGATGGATATTAGAAGAGATTTATAGAATATAAAGCTATGGCTTAACTAGAGAAAGTATTTAAATTTAATATTATAGAGGTTTAACATGCAAGATTGCAGACCATTGTTTGTCTATTGTTACATTAGATTGAAGTTATCTATTTCACAATGTCCTACATCCCCATCAGATATGCAAGACATGAGTAGAGTGACTTACCAGGGTGATGTTGGAATTTTAATGTATGTTATGGTATGTAGTAGACCAAACATTGCCCAAGCAGTGGGAGTTCTTTCCCATTATATGTCTAATCCTAGTAGAGTTCATTGGGATGAAGTTAAATGAGTCTTTAGATATTTGTGAGGTACCTCAGAGTAGTTCTTATGTTATTATGGTAAATTGATTGAAGACATATATAATTTTGACATTCATGGTTATGTGGATTTAGATTAGGCAGGGGATGTTGATAACAAAAGATCCACTTTTTCTTATGTGTTTACATTATTTGGTGGTGCAATAAGTTGGATGAGTAAATGATAATTTGTATTCACTTTGTCCACTATAGAGGTAGAGTATATGGAAGCTACTCATGCTTGTAAATAATCCATTCAGATCAATATATTATGTTCAAATGTTAGATTGAAATAGGGTGTAGTACCATTACATTGTGATAGTTAGAGTATTATTTTCCTAGCAAATAACTCAATATTTCATGCTAGGACCCAACACATTGATTTAAAATATCATTATGTGAGAAACATGGCCGAGGATGCTAGGGTGAATTTGATAAAGGTAGATACTTTGATGAATGTTAAAGATTCATTGACTAAGCCTATGAGCATAGAGAAGTTTGGATGGTGTTCATAGTCTATGGGTCTCTTAGCCCTTAGCAGTTAAGTTCATGATGGTACAATTCCTTTGCGACTTACAAGTTATTAGAGAAGTGGGTTAATGTTAGGAATTGATGTGTTTCAACCTTGAGGAGTCAAGACACTATTCACAAGTTACTATTCATAAATCACCATTCATGAGTTACTATTCATGAGTTACTATTCACAATCACTATTCGCAGTCATTATTCATGTAATGAGGTGGAAGTGGTGAGTAGGCAATGACTATATAGTTGATGTGGCAAGTGATTCAAGTGATGAAGTAGATTTGGATGAGTTGGCATTGCCCATGGAAGAATCTACGTGAGAAAAAGTTGATGTGAATGGAGTGGGATGCAGTGAAGGGATAAGTTGGGTGTCTTTAGTGATTCTCATGTGTTTTAATTTTAGTGAAAATTGACAAGGATAGATATAGGGTGCATTTATTAGTTGGCCTCATGATAATGAGTGGGGAACAAGTCAAAATCGAGGATCCAAATTTGCCTTGTGCATAAGACATTAAAGCATGCCATTATTCATCAATAGTGATCCCAATAATGGTGGCAGATTTTTTCTTTGATCATGAAGTTACTCCACCATTCATTTATTCTTATCATTTTCAAAATATATAAGTAAGAGTTATCTCCTTTGTAGAGTCTGTAAGCTATAAGCAAAATCTTTGTAAGCTTTGTATTTAAATGAGTTTACAAGAGAGTTGTGCAAGGCACTGAAGCTCTGAACTAGTTTTCTCCTAATCATATAATGATGGTGCTCCTATAAAGGCTTGCTTTGTAAGTATGTTGTAACTATTTTTTGATTGTCAATAAAATTTTTGAGATACTTTGAAAGGGTTTTTATATTGTAATCACTTGTTATGTTATGTTATTTTTTCAATTGTATACATTTTCTTATAATTATGTAACAAGTTCAAATTTGTCTGCATATTCTCCTCTCAAGGTTTAGTTTAAATAATTATTTCCATGAACTCATATTCCTTTTAAAAGGTGAAATTACTCCTAAAGTTGTCGAAGTTCAAACTAACAATGGTTAATAATGACCAATTATTAATTATGTTTATCTAGTTTTAAATCAACATACTCTTACACTATGAAGGGCTAACTATGACAATAACTAGTCCTTAGTGTCAATGAAGGATGTAATCATGAAAAAATATACTATTTTAAAAATAGAAGGGGATAATTATGACCAATAATGACCAGATTTACTCAAATAATGTAGGTTATGTTTAATGTCCCTAACATTTGGGTAGTGATAATCTAACAATATTGACATTGCCCCTTGCCATGGTGGGCCTTCAAACATATGTATGATTTGAATTATCCTAGACCACCTTAAATGATTCACCTTTTGATTATGGTCATTCAAGAATATTCTAAGTTGCCTTAACTGTGACATAGCAAAAGGGCCAATGTGTATTAATATTTTGATTACGATAGTGTAATTGTCTAGTTGTGTCTTGTATAGTGTTTTAACTATGGACTAAGGGTTTACAGTGATTGGAGGACTTTTGTTAATAGTTGTTGGCATCTTTTTCATAATAATATTTATTTGCCTTATATTATTCTTGATTGACTTGAGGATTAAGAGACAAAATGGTGCATAACAAACATGTCTAGCATGTAAACCTTTATATAAAATTAGTGATGTAGATGTATTATTCTCACGTGCCTAGTATCTTGAATATTATGAGTCTTAGTTTGATTCTGATCAATATTCTAGGGTGTCTACTTTATACTAGATACAATATGTTTCCTTCCTTGTGCTTGTCAAAGTGATGCGAGATGTGTATTGAACAACAAATTAGATTTACAAATTATCTACTTTATACTAGATATAATATGTTTCCTTCCTTGTGCTTGTCAAAGTGATGGGAAATGTGTATTGAACAACAAATTAGATTTACAAATTGTCTTCTTCAATTAGCACGGGCATTTATTACTAGATGGTCTCCTTCCTAATTAGTGAATCCGGTGTGAAGTCCAATTATCTTTCATTTTAAAGAGTTCTAACATAATGATGCTGAAAAGGTTAAAAAGTCGTTTACTGCAAATTTATTACGGGACATCTCCATAATTTTATTGATATTATTATGGGCAACAAAATGCAAAAAGATATTGTTAGGATTTATTATCTTTTAGTAATGCTAATTGTTTATAAATGATAGAAGGTTAAGAGGATAAATTATCAAATTATTTTAGAAATATTATTTGTCAATGCACTTATTACCATATGTGGTATAAAATACTATATTATATCATTGATATAAAAAATAATGCATGATTGACTCAGTTTTGCAAGTTAATAAGGTATGTGTCAATTTGAGCGCTTTAGAAATAAGCTTTATTAAAGTAAATAGGGTGCGCTGTGTGGCATTAAAAAAAACAAGGATAATGAACATGTGGATTAAAGAAAATATCATGGAATATTTAAATAAGAGCTGGTAATGTAAAATAATGTGTTGGCTTTAAATAAATAAATAAATGAATAAATAAATAAATAAATAGCTAGATTGTAGGTACCCTTGCATCCCTAATTAATGATTGTGCCTTGGATAAATAAAATAAGGCGGCGTCGGTTACAATGCAAGGGTTAATACCTCATGTAATATCCTTGTAGATTATGCCAAAACTTGCCCTACGAGGCAAGAAGGAAAGGGGAAAGGATTTCAACGCTGTAAAGGTTGGAAAAAGACACGATCTTATTTAATTCTTCTTCAATATTTATCGAAGAAGGGGAAACAATGTTTCTATCACACCTTTGAGACCATTAATATTAATAATTTAAAAAAACAAAGAAACAAAGGTAAAAAAATTTAAAAAAAACCACATTTCTGACCTTTGCAGGCCAACTGGGCGCCATTCTGGCAAGGAGGACATTGAATTCTTACAAATAAGTTATCCTCCCTGTTCATGGAAATCAATTGGAGGAAGGAAGGAAAGGTGCACCAGAAGTGCATTGTGGAAGAAGGTTCTACAGGGCACAGAATAGCAGGAAAAATTCAGGCATGTATACTATCCAACATTGAAACTCATTCTTTCACCTTTTATTTGCTTCAGTTTATTGGTTCAAATTGCTTTCAACTGGTGAGAACATACATTCTTGAGCACATCGAGCCTGGACATTATTTTACACTGTCAGACTGGACATTATTTTACACTGTTGTCTGCCATCTAACTTTGGTCTATCAGTATGAGTATTGTCGTAAAAGTGGTTCATTTCAGCACGTTGTGAGATCCAGTAAGGTCATTTTAAGTAAAGAATTTTAATTTCGTAATCAGCATTGGGGTATCATATAGCGTATTTTTACATGGAGGATATTTACATATATGTAATTTTAATTCGAAATTTTTTTCAACATGCTATGCCAGAGCTAGTAAGACTCTTAGAGGTACTCGCTATCTAGCCTCTTAAATAGCTTAAAAACTCCAGTATCGCCAAGAGACACATGGAATGAGAGGATTGTTTGAATTTAATGTGTTGTTTTCAATGACAAAATATATGTATGTGTGTATATGTATGAGTGAGACGTGATAGTATAGAGATTGGAAGAAGACTAAATTAAAATATAGTTGTGTGTCAAGTAACTTGGGTAGTAATAGCCGGTCTAGGTTGAGTATATGCATTTGACAAAACTGCTTGGGGCAGATAAGACGCAAAAACGAATAAAGCATGCTCCTTCACCAAGAAAACCACATGTAGTTCTCTTTAACAACCTTCAGATCACAAGGCATTGATAGTATGCCTATTAAAATCTAATTTAATTCAATTTAGATATTAATGTTCACATGAGGCCAAGAATGGTTAATAAGGTAGAAAACCCTATTTCACGAATCTAATACAATAAAGAAGTACCAAAAGTATATCAAAAATATGTAGAAAGCAAAAATAATTAGAAACAACTATCCTATTATTTAAGTGCCTTAGATTTTTAAATTAATAAAATGTACATTGCCTTACAGATCTGGATCAAGTTGTCAAGACATGCGATCACTTGAGATTCCTTAACTCTGTTACTTGAAATTAAGAACTGATATCCGTAGAATTCTCTCTAGGTGAAGACATTAATTTTAGTGTTCTTTATCAAAGCTAAAATGTTTTACATATAAAAAAGGCTAAACATTTATGGTCCTCATAGTGAATGAAGCTCCTCAAGGATCGATGAGAATCTCTAAATAGATAATATTATCTTCTATGAATCTCATAGTAGACAAGGAACTTGAATATAAAATTGTCTTCACATTCAGGTTCTAGAAGAACATAACTAGCATATGCACTCATTCCGTGGGAGGTTATGATAAAATTTCAATCTAAGTTAATGAGAAATTTCATGAAACTGAGGTAAAGGGATCCTTAAAACAAATAGAAACATATTATTCACATACCCAAGTTTTTTATTTTGATCCTCATGAAATTATTAATAAAATTTGAAATAATGATTTTTATTTTTTTTTGTGATCATGTAAATACACATAACCAAAACATAATACAATTGTGGAGAGCAAATGTAGATTGGAAACTTGTTCTTTCAAAACATGCGGTAATCAATTACATTGCCAAATATGTAGAAAAAGTTGAGAAGAGATCTAAAACTTATTATCAAATGTTAATGTAACTTGAAAACATTGAAAAACTTGACGAATTAGTAGCTAGGCCATATAGATGACTCCTAACATAAAACCTTGTCGAAAGAGACATTGGGGCACAAGAGACATGCCATATGTTGTTGGAGCTTTAATTGGTAGAAATCAGTAGAGTTTTTATCATTTTTAATGTTTCACGTGAAGTGTTCAAACTTGTGACACATACTATAGACCTAGAAAATGATAAACCCTTAAAATCTTTCATTGAGGGATACATGAATAGACTGTATGATATGTAATTTTTTTCACTTATAGAGATATCTAGATTGTAGTCATATAATCCCAAGTGAAGGTAAGATAATAAATGGGAGGCTAGGAGTGTGGCAACTATTGTGAGAGTATTCCCAAGGTTTACTATAGTACCATTGAATGAATCAAAAAAATGGGTTGATTTCTATTGGGCAGAGTTATTGGCTTACAAGCCATTTCATAATATAGAAAGAGATATCAGACTTGATGATGATATAATCACATCAAATTGGGAGTTATTTAATTACAATCATTGGCATGTGGAGTAGAGGACTATGGCAGATGACCATGAAAATCAAAGTGATTTTGAATGTGATGATGTTCAAATCATTTATCAAAATATAATGGAACATGAGTGGGAAATAATATTAAGGCTACATTGAGGGCAAGTTATGGAAGTATCAAAATTAGATACATTGGGAAGAAGAGACCTTGATATACAAGCACCATGAAATCATGAATATAAAGGAGAAGAATACACAACTTCAGTGATAACATTCATAAGCACAATGAGAGACAATGACTTACTCATATAAAATGATATAACAAGTAACATTTCATATGGAAATTTAGGTGCCAAACAAAAAGGGCACTTGATATAATCATGAGACATTTTTTTTAGACTCATAATGTTGCACCACTATGCATGATAATTCAAGGAATAGTATGAACAAGAAAATCACATTTAATTGGTTCCATTCATGAAACTTTTCAAAATGAATAATCAAATATGTAGTGTTTTTCTCTTCTATTACTTGCACCAACTAGAGTTACAACATTTAACATTAGTGCTTCGACAATCCATAAAAGAATACGAATCCTAATCGTAGACATTACTGAATTAGAAAGAACATGACTGACAAGTTTTTGCAAAGAAATGTGGCATATAAAATACATATTGATTGATGAAATGAATTTCATTGGGATAAAATGTTGTAGAACATAAATGCATGAATTCAACAAGCATTTCTCGAAAATTTAAACATGTGTTTTGGAGGTAGATCAATCATTTTAGTAGGATGTTTCAACCAACTACCTTTTGTAGGTGATAAAGCACTGTACAATAGTAATAGACATGGAAAAATATTATGGGAAGAATTAAAAATAATTTTTACCTTGGATAATGTATTTAGACAAGAAGGAGAAAGTGATAACCATAAAAGTTTTCAACAACTATTCACAAATCTTAAAGATGCACACCTGACTATTGATGATTGGAAATTATTGATGTCAAGAAAAAATAGTGTATTACATCCAAGTATTATGGAAGATTTTGACAATGCTATTCACTTATTTACAACAAACGAGAATGTGAAAAATTATAACAAGATGAAATTGAAATCATTAAAAGGATTGATTGCAAAGAGCATTGAAACTAGAACAGGTAGTAAAAATCCATCAAGTGGTCATAATGATGAATTAGATGTAGAGTTATTAATTACTAAGGATGCAAGGGTGATTTTAACCTCCAACCTATGGATAGAAGTAGTATTTGTAAATGGATCTCTAGTATATATTCAAATTGTAGTATACAAACCTAGAAGTTCCTCATCAAAACCACCTACATATGTTATGGTGGAATTTGATAGTTACTCTAGAATGCAATTTGCAGATGTAAATCTCCATGCAATTCCAATTTTATAAATACAAATGGGATGGACATTAAAACTGCCATTAGGACTGGCTTGGGGATCATCCATACACAAATCACAAGGATTAACTCTTTCTAAAGGAACAATTGATATAGTGCATACATATAGACTGGGTTTGACATTTATGGACATCTCACATGTAAAATCTCTAGATGGATTCAGAATTTGGTCTCTATTTCCATACAATAGATATGAGAAGGTGAAAATAGGAAAACAAATTTTCAAATGACAAACTAAGGAAGAGAAATTCAAGTCTTTAGAACTACAATAATGTTACATATTTAATATCACATATATTATATTTAGTTTCACATTTCGATGTATATGAAATTATTTTATTTAATTATCTTTGAATGTGATATATATTTCTTATTTAGATGAACATGAAATCATGCATTAATTTGTATTTACTGTCAAATATGCATGCTATGTCTATAGGTGCTACTAGCATAGATATATTAAATACTTCTATCTAAAATAGACAAAGAGATATCAATCTCGAGCCACCTATCTAACTTATGTCACAATATAGGCACCTCAAGATTGATATCTCTCGACTTATTTTAGATGGATGTATTTAAGATATCTATGCTAGTAATACAATGTTTCAAAATTGTGATTCCTTTACTTCTTAATAGATATTTGAAAACTATGCATGAGTATGTTATGAAAATTGTTAAAAATAACCATGTATGTAAAAGAGAATATTAGAAGCATATATATCTTAAATAAATCTATGTAAAATACACCAATAGATAAAATTCTTGAGGTACCTAGAGAATGATATTTATTAGTCTATTTTACATAGATTTTATCTATGATATGTATGCTAATAACACTTTCCACCCCATAAAAATGAAGGTAAATATTTATTATTTATAAAAAATATTTAATGTAATTTTAAAATAATAAATGGAAAGTATATTACCTGTAAATTAGTTGTAATTATACATTATCGATAAATTATTTATGATTATTTATATTAATTAATTAATAATTTATTATTAATTTCATCATTATGATTATTTATAAATACGATGTGGTAAAATATAGCGTATAAATTAATTTTGATTAGTTATATATTATTTATTATCATGTATTTATAATTTTCTTTTTAAATTTTATTGTTACGATTATTTATTATAAATATGATTTAGCATATATAAACTATAATTTTCTTTTACAATTTTCATTGTTATAATTATTTATAAATATGATGTAATATATATATATATATATATATATATATATATATATATATACACACACATATATACATACATACATACATACATACATACATACATACATACATACATATACATACATACATACATATACATACATACATACATACACATACATACATACATACACATACATACATACATACATACATACATACATACATACATACATACATACATATATATATATATATATACATACATACATACATGTATATACATATACATATATACATACATATACATACATACATATACATACATATACATGTATATATATACATAAACATATATACACACACGTGTGTGTATACACACACACACGTGTGTATATGTATATTATTTATTATTATGTGTTGATATTTTTTATGATGTGATAATTTTTTTATGATAATTTATTTTTACAATTCATTATTACAATATATTATTTAAAAATATAATGTGGTGAACTCTATTTATTATTTATAAATTAATTATGTTTGTTTAAATATTTATAAGAAATATATAATATAAATAAATTATGATTATTTATAAATATGATGTGATAAAATCTATAAATTATCTATAAATTAATTATGATGATCTAATTATTTATAAATATAATACAGTAAAAAATTTATATTACTTATAAATTTATTATGATTTTCTAATACTGACATAGTAAATATAATATATAATAATTTTGATCTTTGGTTGCTTTTATTTTAAAATTTATGTTTTGTACCTTAAAGACTTGTCTATTGCTTTGGAAAGGCACCTTTATAGACTCATAACTTGATATCCATAAGGAATTTTGAGGTTCTATATTTTTTAAAATGTACTTTATTCCAATTAGAATGCTTTAAAATTATTAAATTGGACATATTTTATAAAAGTTTATAGAATCTTCTATATTATCCTCTCCTTTAATTTATAGCTAAACATTGTAACTCATGACTAGAGAATTATAAGTAGTTTGAGATTATAATTTATGCTCCAACTCACATATCCGATATTTAATTTAAAGGGGTGAAATTGTTTTACATCCTTATTTCATTTTTGGGGTGTTTATTTTCTATTTTAAAAGAGGAAAATTGGTAAAATAAGACAATTATTTTTAGGGTTATGTATGTATGTATGTAATTTATTTATTATTATGTGATGATATTTTTTTATGATAATTTATTTTTACAATTCATTATTACAATATATTATTTAAAAATATAATGTGGTAAACTCTATTTATTATTTATAAATTAATTATGTTTATTTAAATATTTATAAAAATATATATATTATAAATCAATTATGATTATTTACAAATATGATGTGACAAAATCTATAAATTATCTATAAATTAATTATGATTATCTTTATCTAATTCTTTATAAATATAATACAGTAAAATTTTTATATTACTTATAAATTAATTATGATTTTCTATATATTATTTATTTATTATGTTTTTTTAATATTTTTTATAATAATTTATTTTTACAACTTCATTTTTTTAATTATTAATAAATAGGATGCGATAATAAATACAATGTAGTAATATTAAAATTTATTTATTAATTATGATGTTGTAAATTAATTTCATACTAAAAGCAATGAGGGAAGTTGTATAGGAAAATAATGAGAAAGAAGTGAAATACAGAGTTCAATTTACCCTTTATATTTATTGTTTTCTTTTTTTCTTTAGGTCAGCTTTGAAATGATTAAATCGTTTTATTTTTTATTTTGTCCCTGGCTTTTAAAAAATTAAATACTAACATTCTCATGCCATTACAGTTATAAATAATTATAGGTCCAAATAAAAATAAAAATAATTATATTATTTTATTTATAAATAAATAAAATTATATAATTATATATATATATATATATATATATATATATATATATATATATATATATATATATATATATATAATTTGTCTACCATATATTTCATGGTAAATATATAATTATATTATTATTTTTTAAGGTAAATAAAATTACCACAACAAATTTAAAATTCACTATCATTATTATTAAATAATTATGACCCAAATAAATAAATTAATTAAAAATAGATATTGATTTTTTTTTAATGTCAGATCTAAAAAAAAATTTAGTTGATTTTTTGGAATTTTTGCATGCCATTGGTACTTCACAATTTATTAACTAAAGTTTGAGCCATTTTTCATTTTGTTTGTAATAAAGATGGAAATATGCTTTGGAATTATTCCTCTAAAATGTATGATGCCAAAATAAATTCAATTTGTCAATAATTATTAAAAAACTTTGTTCCAAATATTAAGCTTGTGAACATTCTTATAGCCAAATTTTCTTGTTTTCTATGAACATTGAAATTTATACGTGTTAAAAATATGATGTAAAAAATGAAAAAAAAAAGGTAAGTATTGATTTTTTTAATAAATAATTATAAATAAAAAGTGGCCCTTACACTAAGGTCCAAAAGGATACGACAAAAAAAATTCATTAGAATAGGAGTTGGTAAAAAATCTTCAAATAACTAAACAATCAGAAAGCCAATTAACCAACTATAAGAGAAGACTAAATGAAAGGAAGTATTGAAGCTTCATAAAGAGAACCACTACCTAATAACATACAACATAGCCTATTTTAGTTTAATACTACATGATGGAAGTACCTCCATAGAACTACTTAAAGAATGTAGGAAAAAATACTACCACCAAAAGCCTTGTATTGCAACTATGATAACACCCACAAAGAACATACCCAAGATCAATATTTAGAAATGATATTCAAAAATCCCATGATGTTTGAAATAAAGATAAGAATTTAGGTTCCCAAAACATTTCAACCACAACCCAATCATTGAAAATAGCAACAAAATCCTAAATCAAAATAACAACAATGTCCACTTCTTAATATTGTTAACGCAATGTCGAATTCCAATGGACCACAAAACATTCTTCAATAAAAGATCGAAGGAGAAGCCAAATTCTAAAATATATTCAAATGTGTATTTTTAATCAATTAAAGTCCTTTTTTAATTAATTGTAAACATTCTTCCCAAGAATAATGGCATTTAGAATGCCAATTTTCATTAGGAATAAGGTTAATAGTTCCAAAGTTTCCTTGAGAAATTTGATGGAAAATTAGTCTTAAAATAGTTATGGGAGAGTGAAATATATTAAAAAATAAATGTCTTGGAGATTATATTGAATGATTTAATAGATGTATTGATGATCAATTATTATCAATTTAACATCATTGATGACTAAGAGAGAATCACCTTCTATAATTGAGAAATAAAAATAATTGTCAAAGCTCTGAGAAGAGCTAAAGCTTGATTCAAAATTCTTGAATAACATGTAATGTTTAATACATAATAGGAAAGCCCTTGTGCTCTATTACCTATGAAGACACCTTCAACTCCATAAATACTCAGGTTAACTGTGGATGCCCTTTCTAAGTTTAACTTGAAAAAAATGTTGATTATAGGCTTCTAAAAAGCCATTAATTTTTTGTTTATTTGAGGAGGAAGGTTGAAGTTACATTTTAATAAATTACATTTTAAGAGAATATGACATTTCTCTCTAGTTATTTTATTTTTAGGAAATGAAACTTCAAGCTTAAAAAATGTTTGAAGAAACACCTCAAATTTAAGGGTAAAGATTTATTTAGAGAGGCACATGTTCCTAAATAATGTATTTTTTTTATTTCCATAAGATCTAGACATTTTTAAATAGGGCCAAAGCCCAAATGATTTTGACTTGATACATTCCCTCATCTATCCAGTTAATCAAAATATTCTAAATGTAACTTTCTACGACCCAAGATATATTCATTTTATTTAAAAACCAAGACCAAATTATCAATGAAAAAATGAAATGAAAGAGGACATGGTTTAGGGGTTTTGAATTATTCTTACAAAATACATAACTATAGGGTCCCTGAAAACACATTATTTTAGGTCAGTCCCAAAAATTATATTTCTTATTCATGATAAATCATATATTAATTTTAATTTCACGAATCCATTCATGGATCCATTCTTTTTCTACTTTACATATTATGGAATATTTATAATATATTAACCTTTTATATCCTTTTTCATCATAAAATTATTTGGAGGGTCACCATTCCATTTTAAGCCACCAAAATCCTCATAATTATTGAGATGGTAAAAGTTAAGGAGGTTTTTGAAAGAAGTTAAAGGATCATAGGTATGGTTTTCTACGTAAAGTCTTTGAAATTTAAAACTTATCTAAGGGACCCGAACAATGCGATTTTTGACCTAATGAATAAACAAAAGTGTCCCTATATATTTCAAAATTAATATTATAAGATATTGAAGGAGGGATTATTATAGAGAGGACCGACACTAGATTAGATATCCTAAAAAAAATTAATGGATCTTACATTTTTAATTTCACAACATAGGTAGTTAGAGATAAAGTATATAAATTTCCAAAGCAAGTTATAGAAATGAGCCCCATACATCCAATGCTCTATAGTAAAATTATGGGTAGGATCATCTAAATTGTAAAGATATTTCATTTTGATTAAGATGATGTAAATTATGTCTTTCCCCTAATATATTACCCATATAAGTTTTAATCTGAGATATTCATTCATCCTAAACAACTTTATAATATAAACTCCCACTTTTGATTTAGGAAAGCAAACTTCTTCCCATATAATTGATGCAATTTTGTTAGACACAGAGGGACCATTACTCACCATTTTTTAATTTATAATGTTAGTTAATATAGAATTAACACTAAATATATCTTTTAAAATTGACATTATTTAAACCGGAATTGCTTGAAGGATAACATAAGGGTAAGTGCACAAAGTTGAGATGCAAAAAGGAGCTACATGTGTACATGATTTTTTTGAAATTTCAGAAAACTAAACTTGTGTAAATAATTTCAAATAGCTAAACTAAAAATTTGAACATGTTATAAGAACATGAATTATAAAACCTAAAGTATAATTTCCAAAAAACTACTTTTAAAATAAAAATGATTCAATATATCTAGGTCAAACATCTAAAATTTGAATAGGAACTCTAATTTTTTTAAAAAGTGAGTGGATAGATGACCATATGGCCCACCATTTTTTTATCATCATTTATTATTATTTGAAACCCTTTGTTGAATATCTAGATAAGATTTCCTAGTTTGTGGCCTCTTTTTTGAACATTTTATTATTATTATTATTATTATTATTATTATTATTATTATTATTATTATTATTATTATTATTATTATTATTATTATTATTTAAGTAAATAGATCTTGAAAATTGATAAAAAAATGAATAGTCAGTTGTGTGTCCCCACTAAGTACCTCAGAAAATTGAAAATAGATTTTTTTTTAATGTGTGTAGAAGCAAGCCTAGTTTGTGACCATATATATTTTATTTTGGCCTTGGATGGATAAAAAATAAATTATATTAACATGTATAGGACTGTATATTTTCAGCATGTGGTGACATGAAAAAGTTATAACTGAAAATCAACATAGTTTGTAACCTTAAAATAGTCCAAAAATTATAAAAATCATATATTTCAAAAGAAGAGTGTGTGTTCATCATCATGGTAATAATTTTTTGATTTTTTTTGATAAAATTCTTAGTGTATTTGGTGATGAAATTTGAAATTTTTTATTTTTAATCTAACCTCTCAAACTCATCTATGGAATGATAGGTCTAAGCCTTTGGCTAGGGAATCCATGTCGTTTCAAAGCCAAAAGGCTCAAAATTTGAAATGAAAAATTTAATGTGTAGGTGTTATGTAATGCATACACATTACTTAATAATTCATATGCATTACCTAATAATACATAAACATTATCATATAACACCTAGACATTATCATATAACTAATGCATTTTCCTAATATAAATAAAAATTCACTTTTTAACATAAATTATTTAACCATACTCATAAACTTGTACTAATAGACATTCTTTTTGCATTTATACAGTACTTGCAAGTTGGGAACAAGAGTTATCGAGTGCTTTTCTCCACCCCACCATTGAAAGGATATTAATCATCCAATAGGTGACATATCATGTTATAGAATGATAAATTAGTTGAATGAAACAATTGATCAAATAAAATAGGTGAGACATTAAAAAAAATGTACAAATGTAATCACTTTATTTAAAAAAAGCTACATAAATTATCTCTAATGAGCCAAATGTCATAGACAATGATGCAATTCATAAGAATGAATTGAATAACGATGAGATTCAAAATAATAAATTTAATAATGATGAAAGTGACAATACTAAATTGCATAATGATGAAATTTACAATAATGAATTACATAATGTTGGGAACTCACACTCAAAGTATAATGTTTTGTTTGTTGTTGATGATGATTGGATGTATGATGCCTTAACCCCTAGAAATGAATAACTTTTGATGGAAATAAATAATGATAAAATTATCAATAAGGAATATATCATAGAAGCATATAATGAGGAATTAAATAGGAACAAAATGTCATCCACCAGTAATTAATGAAAGTAATGAAGATTTTGAAACACCATGTCAACAAGTTCCACTAGTAACAACACCTCCAAGAATTGTACATAGAAAAGGTATGTACTTAATTGAAGCTGATGAAAGTATTTTTGAACCAATGCCTAACAAAACTTTTGACCACCATTTAAGAAGACTAGCTAAGGAAATTTGGGATAGTTTATTTCATAATTTGACTCATGATATAAAAGATGCTAATTCTTTATTTCATTGATGAAATTGATTAAGATGAGACCTATCATGTACACATTAGGGTAGTGAACATATAATATGGATAATGAAAAAACATAAATTGTCAAAAACTTACATGATTCATATCATACTGTAGGCCCTAAAACACATAAAAAATATTCTAATGTTGTTTGACGTATAATCACAACTTGTGAAGTAAGCAGTCAAATAGAGAAAATAAGAATGATTTCAAAAATAATCCAAACATTTTATTTAAATATAAAAATATTATTGAATGTAATTTCAATATGCAAAAGACTTAATGAACGCAATACTAATGAGCTCTAGGTATTCCTACTCGACTTTCATGAAAGGATAAGTCTATAGCCAATGCTCTAAAAGAGTTACATAATTTTGGAAGGGCAATACTAGAGTTTCACCTAAAGCAAGAGATGCAGTCAAAAGAAGAGTTGTTTCTCATAACTATGAACCACATCCAAAAACATTATTGGATATGACTCAAACACAACTATACTCCAAGTTTTTTGAAAAACATCCATAAATTTATATTATTCAAAGATATTTTGAGATGATCAAACCATTTTATAGAAAATTAAATCACACATGCACCATTCCTTTTAGGCAAAATGTTGAGTTTCCAAGGCACTATGGTGTTTTACACCATATTAATTACACTTTCAATCCTAAAAATATTTTATAGGGGTGTGGCTTAGAAATTCTGCCAAAATTAGCTAGGGAATTTATTCCAATCATTTTTATGAAAGACTGGAAGGAAAATTCTTTTATAAAAAATCATGTTTGGATGGAAATTGCAGAATTTGTGTTGAATTTCCAAAACTCAAAAAATATATCTATGAGTATGAAATAATTAAAATTTGATAGGAATTTGTTGTCTTGAAAAAATAAAAATCTATGACTTATCAAGTAAAAGATGGTAGAGAATTTAAGAGGTGTGAGATTGTTACAAAATAGCTACTTGTTTCATAATTTATGGGCAAATTCATGGGGGAAATTGAATATCAGTACACAAAGCACACATACAATGTTACATGGTTAGATGAATAATTCAAGATAAGAAAAGACACATTACCACTTGGTTTGATTATTTTAGTAGTTGACTTTGCTCAAAATTACACATTAAAACCAAAAATGGAAGTTTAGTCACAATAATACAACTTATCACAAGTAACCATTTTCATGTATATAACATTCATGCATGCACATAATAGTATTGATCAATATAAAAAATAATAAGGTATTTCCATTTATATATCATTGATGACTAATCACAGTATAAGGGATATGTACACAGTTATTTTGAGAAGTTCTATAGATAGTTGATTGAGAGGAACATTCATTTTAGTCAACATTATATTTAGTCAAATAATTACATATCACAATTCAAGAATGCATGAAAATTTATTGGTTGAGAAGGATGCACATTACCATTGGTTTCAAACAAAATTATTTCACTATGGATAGCCATGGAAAATGTAAGTATGATGGTGATAGAGCATGTGTAGAAAGATCCCATGTAAGGGACAGGTATTAATTTGATTATGGTGATCATTTAAATGATGAACAAAGCATGGTTGAATGGTGTAATGAGAACATGTGCCATGGTGATCAACTAAATTATATTATTTGTAGACATTTTTGGTTAATATAGAAATAAAAACTAGAAAAATATGAGGATTAGATGACTGTAATAGGTTCAAGTAAGCTCAACTCATTTCATAGCTCAAATGCAGGCTCTTGGAGTATTCATATGAGACACTTGACATGTTTCTTTCCTATATTTATGGGCTTTGTTTACAATGAGAGTGAGTCATAAAAGTGGGTAGATGAATAGAGTTCTAGACCTCTAATTCCAATCAACATATATCGGGTTACGTGTGTATTAAAATTTATTGATATGGAATCGTCACATGACTTTGACCATGTATTTGATCTACTGTAGTCAGGAAGAAATTATTCATTTTTTACTATTTCATTTCCCATTATTTATATTCATATAGTGTCATTAATTTATTTTTTAATACATGACATGTTTTTATAGTTATTAAAGATGAGTACAATGAAGTGGGGATAGATTACTACTTATGTCAATGTGTCGAGGAAAAGAAAAAAATGACTTCCATAGTCATACATGGAGAAAACATCAAATATGTTAATGGTTCTATGGTAGTCAATGGAAATTTGCTTCACTAATATCCAATAAATATTTTAGATACATGGTTGTTTGAAGACTTTGAAACACATAGGAAGATACTTCACTATTAAAATTGAATTCTTTCAATGAATATTCAATAAAAATAAATATGTCATGGGAGTCCACTAAACAGGAATCCATGGAAATTTCATGAGTCAAAACATGAAGTTATTCTTTTTACTATCAAGATTAGAGTAGATCTTAGAGGTTTGATGGATTGATATGTGTAGGTATGTTGACGTCTAAGATGTACATATAATCAATTTTATCAAATGATTTTGATTTTGTAGGTAGTAAAAATAAATTTTATTTTTAACTATATAATAACATTTTTTTAGGTTAATGGTGCCATATAAGATTTTAAATTCATGCGGTTGGCACTGTTAGTAAATAATTTCATATCCTTAAATCTATGAGAA
>JARHVA010003959.1:147500-217500 GCA_037957365.1 Torreya grandis
TTAATGATTATTGAATTGAGACCTAGATGCCATTACATAGTCATAAAATCATCAATTGTTTTGCACATCTACTCGATATAATACATTTTTGGCATTATACTCTATATTATTTTCCATATTACTTTATAATGAATAGAAGTTACTTCTCCTTCAATTAAATACTTCCACTTCATTGAATGTGTTTTGTTTATTCTATCTAAATATTACATTACACATTCGATTTGCATAGGCATTGCTTGATTGTCCCCCATGCACCCCAGTCTTGGGCCTCATGGCATGGATCAATTATTATCAGAGGTAAACTCTATCCCATTTCTATGCATGTAGCCAAAAGATCTCAATGATATGGAGAAGGTTTATTAGTCTATTTTGTTTAAGAGACTCCATCAAAACACCATAGCAAAAATAAGATGATTAATCCTTGAAATCAACCTGAGGTGTCCCCAAAAATCCAAAGGATCATCATTGATGCTCTAGACGTGTAGTGCACTAAAAGGTTTGGTCAATTATATGAGTTAATGATACAAATCAATCCAACATCCTCCTCTTCATCTAAAAAAAATGTTCAACAATAATTTTAGAAATAGGCCCCCTTTAATGTACACGTTAATCTTGACATTCCCCTATTTAAAGGTAAAATTTATGCCAAATCATTATATACATAGATTAGACAACTTGAAGTGTACTTATCTATCAATTAATTCATTAGTTATGATAATATCACCTTCATAGTGTTGAAGATGTCCATTCCAGTCATTCATTAGTGGGAAAGCTTCAGTGCACAACACATGCAAGAGTGTGTTCTAATAGAATCCTAGAAAACTTTTGTTGATACGCTAAAGGAACAATACTGACCTATTTGACACTTTGAATATGAATACATAAATATACAACAACTATGCCAATGTAAGGATCAGTTGATGGAAGACTACACCAATATTTTCCATGACTTATATGTGCACCTACAAGAGAACTTGAATGAACAACATAGGGTGTTGAAGTACATAAGTGGACTCTCACCTTATCTTCATGCAAAGATGGAGCTATTGAATTATAACACATTGAGACAAGCATATCACAATGCCACAAAAATTAAATCCAAGGCCAAGATGAAGTAGTATGTCACCTCTTCATCCAATGTATCATGTAAATATCCTACCACTACACAACTCCACATTGTATCTTTCCACACTGAAGAAACAAAAATTCTTACCAAAGAGTGCACAACCTATGAAGACTACATAATAGTTAAAGGATCTAGTGCCTTATAATTTATACAAAGGAAAGAAGAATTCAAGTGATAAATGGTGCCATTTCCATCATTTAACCAACCATGACATATTTGAATGTGGTATGCAACAGTCCCTACTCTTGAAATTTTCATTATGACCTATACCAAAAGAGAACACTGATCTAGATGCATCTTGTCTAAGCACCAAATCCAATGTTATTGACATCTTTGAGGAATGTATATGTTTCTTCAAAAATTAGTTCTAGGTGAAGGGTCAACCCCTACACATCATAATCACTAGTGATAGCCATAAGAACATCATTGTGCAATCCATAGCCCAATGCCTTGGTCTATCTACTACTCCACAACACAAACCTTAAATAGGGGAAAGTTATATAAGTCTAGTGATAATGTAATTTTTAGTATAAATTCAAACCAATTGAGGACAACTTCACTTACAACATCACACTTCTATGGGTCTATGATGCTTTCCTAAAGATACTGTATCTATTTGAGTGTGAAGCTACATATCAAGCTAAGGCATAATAATGGGTTAGTTGAATATAACATTGATTCTATAAACTCTTTAAGTCAGTAACCTCGATAAAAGTCATCTTGGTCTTGGATAAATAGTATTGTCAGGTCATATTACATCTGTAAATGTTCATATTAGTCATGGTTCACCTAGATACACATGCACAATCAAAAACATTGAATCACACCCTAACAATGTGAAATGCTCATACACTTTCATAGTAACAGTATCTCAATAAGTTACTATAGTAGTGAAGTAAAGTTTTTCTGAAGCCTAAAGTTCTTCTAACACACTACATAGTAAAATACCACATCTATTTAGTCACTAGATCCCCTCTTTTGAATAGTCCCCTATATCATAATTATTTTAGGAGAATGATGAAGTTTGACACAAGATACAAGATCTCCTTGATCATGGAAAGATCAATCCAAGATCTTTGCCTTGAGGAAGCTTGATAGTCCTTAAAACCAAGAAGGATGGGTCCTCATGACTCTACAAAAACTATTGCACACTCAACAAAATCATAGTGAAGAACCGGTACCCGTTATCATGCACTGATGACCTTCTAGAAAAGATCTGAGGTGAACACTACTTTAGTGAGGTCAACTTGAAGTCAGGTTACCATCAGATTCTAATTCATCCTAAAGACATTTGGAGTACAACATTCAAGACACAAGAAGGATTATATGAATGGTTGGTCATGCCTTTCAGCCTCACCAATGCACCAACCACATTTATGTGCTTGATGTATGATCTACTCAAGCCCTTCTTGAATTCCTTCATTATTGTCTACTTGGATCACATCCTAATCTTCAACAAGACATGGGAGGAGTATATCGAGCACATATCATGCATCTTAGTTAGTTTGTGCTAACACAAGTTGTAATCTAACTTAGCAAAGTGTATATTTGGTGTACTGCAAATACAATACTTGGGCTATATCATTGACTAAATTGGTATCATATTAGATCCATAGAAGATCAAAGTGATTTAAGATTTGCCTACTTCACACAATATCACTTAATTGAGGAGTTATTTTTGGACTTGCAAACATCTACTGCATGTTCATCTTTGGTTTCTCATACATCTCTTGGGATCTCACTAAGATAACACATGCAAGATCCAAATTCAATTGGAATCATGCACAACAACATTACTTTAAATAAATCAAGCAATGGCCTATACATGGTGTTTTTTCTCATAATGCCCAAAACTATGTAGACCTTTGAAATTCATATTGATGCATATAACTACGCACTTAGTGTAGTGTTCATGCAACATGGGCATCTGATTTCTTACCACTAAGAAATGTTGCACAACACAGTGAAAATTTAATCGACCTATGAGAATGAACTATATGTTATTGCCTAAGCAATCAACTAATGGCAATACTACACTCTTGGGAAGGAGACCATTGTTCATTTGGATCATAAATCACTTTAATTCCTATAGTCATAGAATAATTTAGAAAATGCATAGTAAATAAAATGGATGACTTACCTATAGTAGTTCCATGCCATGATAAAACACATGAAAGGGAAGGAAAAAATGCTAAAAATTGCCTTAGTCAACCTTCGATTCATGCACTCATCATGGTGCTAGACACGTCCAATGATAATTTAACATATTAGGTACCCCTATACTAATTTGATTAGGAATTCATAGTGACTTACATCAGCATTGAGCAAGGTAAACAAGTGTCAAAGTTCTACTTATCTTACTAGATTATTTACAATATGGAACATCTGTGTGTTCCCTCTAACGCACCTTGACAATGACTTATTTAGGAGGCACATAATGTTAAGACTGTTGTTCCTAAAACTAGTCACTTATTTTTATGGATAAGCTGTTGACCATTTTGGTCTTGTAGGCCAAAAATGGTCTGTTTCTTTCTCAAAAAATACACTGAGTAGTCAAGTTTTTCAATTACACAAGCCTTTTCAGCTATGGAAAATGCAAGTTTAAAAGGCCGGCTTTTGCAAGGAAAAGTTTTAAAACACTTAAGGCATTTCATAAAAAATTGTAAGGGTGGTTCAACACTTAGGTTCAATAAAAAAAGTTCAACGATGGGGTTCAATTAGATGAAATGAACCATTGAACTTCTCTTCAAATAGTTCAAAGGCTCAAAGAGTTTAAAGAGTTCAAAGGTTCAAAGATTTCAAAGAGTTCAAGATTTGGAAGGTTCTATAAAGGTTCAAACAAAGGGTTCAAAAAGTTGGCTCAATGATACATTGAACTCATAAGAAGACTGAGTGAATGCGCCTCTTTGCAAAACATAAAATATTGAACCACCAAACTGCCAAACCGTTGAACCGTTGAACTGTTCAATCATTAAACTAATGAACTCCAAAAGGTTAAAAGTTTAATGTTCAAAATGGTTCAAGTGACTGTTGACATCCCCATGGACATCAAATTTAGGACAATAGAATAACCATTAATTTTCAAATGACACAGACCTAGGAATAAACTCAGCAATCTGCTGAGGAAGGAGCCAAAGGAGCCAGTAGCAAAGGAGAAGATAGCCCCAAGATCTTATATCACCAAGAAAAGATAGAATTTAGTAAGGAAAGAGGGAATGATATAGAGAATCCAAAAACATCTATAGAGAATATATTCTATTAGGTGGGGCAGTCCACTAGGTGGATATCAAAGAGTGCAAGCATTCAATGGCATAGCCTATTTTTCTTCATTTGAGTAAAGATGAGTGGAAATTTGTGTAAGTATCATAAAGAGGAGAGTCCTTGCCTTTTAGAGGATTAGGCAACCCACGCTTTGGAGAAAACATTTGATATGATTTAAATGCAAAAGTTAAGGCTGGTAACCTGCTCCAGCATGGCCCCTTCACAGAACTTCCTCTTTCCAATGCATTCAATGTAGCATGGTCCATTTCATGAAAAGAAGTGCCAAAGTATTTCTTTGGAGGCTATATATTGTAATCTCTTAGTTTTTCGAAAGGAGATCTCTTAGTTATTAGAAGCAAAACTCTGCCCAAATTGAAAGGCATTTTTGAGACTTTGAGCTCAGATTGTTAATCATATTTTATCAAGTGAATGAGAAAGCAAGTGACCTTTCATAATTTGTGTTGAAATAACTTGTGTTATGTTAGAAATTATTCTTATGTCTTTTTCCTAAAGATAATCTTTTCTGTTTGATCAAATAAGCAGAGCAAGTAAAAATAATCTGGAAGATGCCCTGAAGTTGATTGTGGAAGACTTTGTGATACCATAATTGTCTTTAGTTTTTTGTGTGTTTTGTGTTTCAACACCAAGGATATTGGAAATTCTTTGAAATAATTTTATCCTTTGTGATCATATACTCCATTGTAGTTTTTAGTGGAGACTTTGGGCTGCATTTCATTCTACTATGTTTTTGTCCTAAAGCAGTAAGAGAAGCAATGAAAGACTTTTTGCTTTCGTGGGTTTATTGTGGATCCAGTTATTACCTGAAAAGTTTTCTTGTTGTTTTTTGAACATAATTTTTGAAAAAAGAGAAATGGAGTCAGTTATTACCTAGGATTTTTCCTTTACTTTGTGAACATTATTTCTAAAAAAAGAGAAATGGATGGTATGATCTCACCCCTAAGTTTATTTTCAATTTATATTAGTCTATAGTAGTTTATAGGGAACCTCCCCTTGCTGAGAGGAGAGATTTATCTCATTATTCTATGGTTGATATACCATTTTTCCTTCAATTAGTTCATGACAAAATATTCACCTAATAGTTTTTTGGTGACTTCACTGGGGAAGGACATGCAATTTGAAGCCTTAAGCTTCAAATTGAAGCATTTTTAGTTCTTTTCCATTCAATACTCTAGCAGATCCATGATATAGATGAAGCTAGGGAGCTCAAGGTATTGTTGATCCTGTATTCAAGTTTGTGCAGCAAAATAATTTTGATCTTTCTCCTCCACAATCTTGCCTTCAGTGAACCAAGAGTTTTTCTCCTACCAACATTAGGTCCCCAATACTAGGCAAAGCTTCTCTTTCCTCTGCTAGTAGAGCTTTGTCTATACATACCCTACAAAAAAAATTTATCCTTCCTTTCAATCATCATATCATGGTAGCCCAAGGCCCTTGGGGTAACACTTTTAGCCCTTTGAATCTAACCCCACCTTTACATGAACTATCCCATAATTCAAGATAGAATTTTCCCAAGTTCTATGGTGATGGGAGAGTTCATCCTGATGAGCATATTGTAGCTTTCTACATAGCCTGTGGTGTGATAGGCATTGAATTTGAAGATATAATGGTAATACTATTTTTAGAAATATTGCAAAGCACTGTTGCAGACTGGTTTTATCATCTATAAGTGCAAATAGTAACTGATTGGAACACTCTCAAGGCCAAGTTTAAGGCTAGGTTCAAACCCAAAAAAGATGCAAATGCCCTGTTAGCTTAGCTTACGTAAATGAATAAGGATCCTCATAAACCTATGTGAGACATCATTTCTAAATTTGATAAGCTGATGAATAGGATTCCTACAATTGCTTAGCCAACACCAAAAAATCTTAAGTGCTTCATCAATTCTCAACTTCCCCAAGTGAGTTTCTTGTTGAGGCAGGCTAGCCATATAGATCTTTTTGTATCTCAGATTTTGGATATCGAGGTTGAAGATGATCTTATCATTTCAGGTAAGATAATAAGAGATCCTAATGGAAATAAATTTTCTTCGTCTACTAAATTTTTTACCATAAGCACCACTAATCCTATGGTGCAAAAGTTAGCAAATGAATTGCTAGCTCTAAAAAGACAAATGGCCCAAGGTATGTCTACTCCTGCTTCTCGAGATATACCAAGGAAGACATTCCCTAACCATTCATATCAAATTTATGCTACTAGAAATCAAGGGCAACCCAATCATCTTCCTCCCACATAGGGGAAGCTTGCCATTGAAGCAACACCGGCTAACTCAGTAGTTGGTTATCATGAAGCTGAACATGATTTCTCTTTCCAACCTGAGTTGGACAAAGAAGAGGATGCTAATATCTTTGTAGAAGGGGAAGAATAATTAGCTGATGACTCCAACATTGGTTTCCTGAATTACCAAGATGAAGCTTGAAAAAAGAGAGAAGTATTTGATGGATCATACGCTATTTTTACTAGGTCCCAAAACTAGTCAACTCAACAAGCTAATAAAGGAAAAACAAGGGAAGAACCTCAACTAGTAATCTCAATTGCTAAATGGGGTATTTCACTGCATTTCCAATCAAAGGATCTGGTGATCAATAAGAAAGTATGTGCCTCAAATAATCATGTACCTTCTGCTTCTATTTCTCAGACTAGTAATACACCCATTAAAACCCAGAATGATGGACTTACTTCCTATACTTCTAGTTCATTTTAGTTATTTGACATAATTGATCATACTAGGAAGACTAAGATCCAAATGTCTGAGTTTGCACACTTACAAGCCAACCGTGAGCAGTTAGATAGGTTAGCTGAATGCATAAAAAATAAAATCATCCCTACAAGACAAGATTTTTCAGAGGTGACTCATGATCCACCAAAGAATAAAGCCATGAAAAATAATCTTGTCATTGCTCCTCCTATTGCCCCTAGGAAAATAGAACCTTTTTATGTTTCCTTTTTTATAAATTGTCATAAATTGAGCAACTATATAATAGACTCTAGAGCCTTTGACAATGTTATGTCTGCCAAGGTAGCGGACTCTCTCGGTCTTACCTTAACTAAAAATTTTGGGAGATGTTTCTCCATAGAAAATAAGCAAGTGCCACTTTTGGGTCAAATCAAAGATGCCCAATTTGCATTTGTGGCTTTTTAGATAAGAGGATTAAGATGACAGTCTTAGTGGCTGGCGTTCCAGCCTCTTATGGCATTCTGCTTGAACGTAATTTTTGTAAGGATGTAGGTGGAGAGTTGAACATGGACCTATTTGAGGAAAAGATACCTATTAAGGGCATCATGCAAAGGCTGCTTCATGAGGAGTCAAAATACATTGTTACTCAAACATCAGACCTTGAAGCTCAAATTTTGTTTGAATCCTCAGAAATGGGTAATTACTTTCTATCTACTAAAGATGTTTCTATTTCATCAGAAAAAAGTTCATTGGGTGACAATTCAAATAATTTAGATAAAAAATTAGAAGAATTGGTAGAGTAAAGTTTAGGTGAAAATAGATCTTCCCTCCCTAGCGAAGAGAAATCTTCAAGAAGATCAGATTCTATTGATGTCTGGATTCTAGAATTTGATGGTAGATACTCTTCTACGAGTTCTGGAGCTAAAATTGTTTTGATATCCCCTCAAGGAGATATTTTTCCTTACTCATACAAATTGTAGTTCAACAATATCAACAACACCACTAAGTATGAATCTTTGTTTCTTAGATTAAAAGTTGCTCATGCTAAAGGTGTTAAGCTTCTTCATGCCTGAGGAGATGTTGAATTGGTGGTTTGTTAGGTAAGGAATCTATATCAAACCAAGAATGAAATATTGTGACATTGTCACAATTTTATATGGTATTGCATTGAAATTTTTGATGCTTTCAATATTACTACAATGCCAAGAGACTTCAATGATTGTGCAAATTCATTGGCTATCTCTGTAGCCCTCATGATTTCTTACAAAGATTTCAAAGAGAACAAGTATGCTATTGAGCTGGTCTTTCAATCAAATGTACCTAATAATTCCAACCATTGGTAGGCATTTAAAGGGGACATTCAAATCATTATCCTAACTGAAATAAAAGAGCAACAAACTATGGTAGTGGACCATATTGCTACACATCAAAATCAGGTAAAGAACCTATTCAACAAGAGAACAAGGATTCATGGTTTTTAGATTGGAGATCAAGTCTTGTTGTGGGGTAAGAGAAGAGAACTAAAAGGAATGCATAGAAAATTTGATTCTTGGTGGAGAGGTCCATTTTCCAATCATTGATTATAGGGTGAAAATAGTTTCTTGTTGATATATCAAGATGGAACACCATTCTCACTAACTCATAGTGGGCAACATTTGAAGCACTTTAATCTTGGAAGTATCAAAGAAGGTTATAGAAAGTTTCAAACAAAGGGTTTAAATAGTTAGTTCAATGATACACTGAACTCATAAAAAGACTAAATGAATGCACCTCTTTGCAAAACATAAAATATTGAACAATCAAACCATCGAACTGCTAAACAATTGAACCATTAAACCATTGAACTGGTGAACTCTAAAAGGTTTAAGGTTCAAGGTTCAAAATGGTTCAAGTGACTGGTGACATCCCCATAGATGTCAAATTTATGACAATAAAATAACCATTGATTTTCAAATGATACAGACCTAGGAACAAACTCATTGATCCACTGAGGAAGGAGCTAAAGGAGCTAGTAGAAAGTGAGAAGATAGCCCCGAGAGCTCAAATCACCAGGAAGAGACAAAATGTAGTAAGGAAAGAGGAAATTATATAGAGAATCTAGAAATGTTTGTAGATAAGTTATTCCAATAGGTGGGGTAGTCCACCAAGTGGATATCAGAGAATGCAAGAATTTAATGGCACAACCTATTTTTCTTCATTTGAGTAAAGATGAGTGGACAGTTGTGTAAGTATCATAAAGAGAAGCAACCTTGGCTTTCAGAGGATCAGGCAACCCATGCTTTGGACAAGACATTTGATATGATTTAAATGCCAAAGCTAAGGCTATTAACCTACTCCAACATAGCACCTTCATAGAACTTCCTCTTTCTAATGCATTTAATGTAGCATGGGCCATTTCATGAAAAGAAGCACCAAAGTCTTTCTTTGGAGGCTATATATTATAATCTCTCAATTTGTAGAAAGGAGATCTCTTAGTTATCAGAAGTAAAACTCTGCCCAAATTGAAAGGCATTTTTGAGACTTTGAGATCATATTATTAATCATATTTTATCAGGTGAATGAGAAAAAAAGTGACCTTTCAAACTTTTTTGTTGAAATAACTTGTGTTATGTAGGAAATTGTTCTTATGTATTTTTCCTAAATATAGTCTTGTCCATTTGATCAAATAAGTAGAGCAAGTGAAAACAATCTAGAAGATATCTTGAAGTTGATTGTGGAAGACTTTATTCTACCATAATTATCTTTAGTTTGTTGTGTGTTTTGTGTTTCAGCACAAAGGATATTGAAATGGGTTTGAAATACTTATATCCTTTGTGATCATATACTATGTTGTAGTTTTTGATGAAGACTTTGGGATGCACTTCATACTACTATGTTTTTGTCCTAAATGAGTAAGAGAAGCAATGAAAGACTTTTTGCTTTTATGGTTTCTTTTGGATCTAGTTATTACCTAGGAAGTTTTCCTATTATTTTTTGAATATCATTTTTGAAAAAAGAGAAATGGAGTCAGTTGTTACCCAAGAGTTTTCCTTTATTTTGTGAACATCATTTTTGAAAAAAGAGAAATAGATGGTATGATCTCACCCCTGAGTCTATTTTTAGCTTATATTAGTCTATAGTAGTTTATAGGGAACCTCCCCTTGTTAAGAGGAGAGATTTATCTCATTACGTTGTGGTTGATTTACCCATTTTACCTTCAATTAGTTGATGATAAATATTCACCCAACAAAGACCTTTGGACACTTTGGTGTGACAAAGAATCTAGCCACATTATAATCAATCATTGCATTCCTTGTTGCATCACCAAGCCCATGAATAAGGACCTAAGACTTTACACACCTCTATCAATTATATTTAGAGCATGGGAATCTATCAACATGTATTTCATGGTTGTGCTACCCTTGTCAAAACAACAACATGACACTATGTTCATTATAGTGGATTACTTCTCCAAGATGGATATCATGGTTACATGGAAGAAATGCATTGATATAGCTGGTAATGCTCAAGCATTCATCAACCATGTTTAGGTTCTTTTTGGTCTACCAACATCCATCATCTTCGAATATGATACATGCTTCATTAATCAGTTTTGGCAAGAATTATGGAATGTAATGGGTATGTAAGTGGATCGATAAATGGATTTTCACCCTTAGAAAGATGGGCAAACTAAAGTGGTCAATCTCAAACTAGTTCATCTTCTATGAATGTACAACTACATGTATGCTCACACTATGGATGATAATCTCTTGTACATTCAACAAACCTACAATAGGGCACTCCATAAATCTATTGGACATAGTCCATTCTAAACATGTCTTGGGTTTCAACCTTCAACACCTCTAGATATCTCATACTGTGCAACATTAGGTACTGAGTCACATACATAAGAATGGGAAGCATACAAAGCCAAGAAGTTTATGCACCATAGCTATTCTATTCACTAGTAGGTTTAATATATTTTGACTTATGCCCAAGCTAAATATAAGGACCGCTAAGATGTACATAGCACACCTCATTCATTCTAAGTTAGTGATAATGTATAATTGTAACTTCAGAAGGAATGAATCAAATGACCACATTAAAATAAAAAGCCTCTGTAGTATGGTTCTTACACCATTCTGTGTGTTTCCTATGAGAATGCTTTGTTCTTAATCTACCACATTACTTAGCCATGCACATGGTATTCAATATGGATATTCTCAAGCCTTGCACTCTATCACTTCATGAGCCAATAGTGACACAACATTCTTTTGATTTAGATCCTATACAATTACATCTTGTAAAAATTGGACCAAATCATCAAAGTGATAGACACAAGTTCTCTTCCAACTCATAAACTTCTGCATGTTGATTGCCCTATATCATTTCATGTGTGCTTCATAGCTTGATTTCCAACTCTAAGTCTTTAGCTAACTTATCTGCACTTTGCACCTCATAGTTCCATGTCAAGTCCTAAGCCTACTCATCAACTACCATGTACTATACTACCCAAGTACCCTACACTTACATGCCAAGTCCTATGCCTTCTCATTGATTTATGCACCCATCATAGCTCATCACCTCACACACCTCACACTTATGGACTTGCTAACTCTTGTATTATTTGTGTGCCTCATAAAATTATGTACGACGCTAGCATCCACTCATAGACTATCAACTTTTTAGGCCTCACAACACATCCACATGTTGACCTACCTCACCCACATGATCCAAGTCATCCATCTATCATTATCACGAAAAGGAAATCTCACATTTGAATTCAAACAATTTACAACCTAAACATTAACTATTCTAACCATTACCAACTATCATGTTTGACAAGATCAAAGCATCGTGGATATCTTATTTGGTAACTGAATAAAAATGATGACTATTCTTGTTTCTACACTATAAATATTAACATATGCACCTAGTTCATGGTGCTTGAATCTATACCTATGTTATTACACATAATTGTAACATCATTATCTTGCTCTGTGCATTTACTTGATATACATGAATTGTTGGCATTGTACTCTTTATTTCTTCCCTTATCCTTTGTTAATGAATAACATTTACATATCCTGAAAGTAAATACTTCCACTCAATTGAATGTGTTTTATTTGTTATGTTTGAATATTACATTTTGCATTCAATTTACATAGCCATAGCTCAGTTGTCCCTTGTTCACCTCAGTCCTGACCCCCATGGTGTGGATCATTATCAATAAGTTCAAAATCCATTTTCAATGATTAATAGTCATCTTATGTGACAATCACAACATAATCCATATTTGAAATAATCCATTCCTCTAACAATGCACTAATATCAAGATTCACATGCATTTCATTTAAGAGCTTATTCATAAGCAATTCATTGATCTCTGCTACCGCTAGAATTCAAAACAATTTTTTGATATATTCACCAAAGCTTTCACATAGAGAAAGTATCTTCATTTGTAGGTTCTTCTTCAGATTTAGAAAACTTTGACATCATTCTCTAGGGGTATTTTAGATCCTTCCTTCTCTTTCTAATTTTAGGGGTGGGGCTTATCTCTAGATTATTTTTGGGAGATTCCCTATGTACATGGGTACCTCATTAGGGCTTGTTGTTGGGACATAGTTCTTATACTCACAAAAGATATGTTTAGGGGGAGGGAGGTGATCGAAGGGCGAGAGGAATTGTGTAATTTTTATATAGTATTATATAGTTTTTTTATACATGTTGTTTAGCTTGCTTAGATGTCTTAATTGGGTTATTAATAAAAATATGACTTAACCATATTTTCTAGTTTTAAATTATTTTTTACTTCTCTATATTATGTACCTTTCCTAAATCTATTTGACTAATGATAATAATATAACTTATTTTTGTTCATGTTTGATTTCACTTCTACAACATACTATCTAATATACATATTTTTCTTACATGTTTCAAAGATTGTGCATTTGTGCATATCCAATCCAATCCTAAAACCTCACATTCATGTAATATACTAGGGCCAAGCCTTAAATACTTGATATCAAGAACCATTTGAGCTATAAAATACAACCTATTCTATTTGAAATTTGTGGTAGACCACGAACTGTGCCCACATGTATATACCATAAGCACTTAATGTACAAAGGTCACTTGGGGCATTCAGTGGACACATTACTATTATGATCTATGGAAATTACTGTTCACAGATGTGTTGGACCCCATGATGCTTACCTAGAATGTGATGCTAGATCCTTTGTGAATATAATCTTGAGAACTTATGAATGCATTATGAATTGATATGCAACTTATGTTTGGGTCGTGCATGTGTATGGTAAGAACTGCAAACCATTATGTAGTTGTGTGGCGACTGCATAAATGTGAATTGGGACACTTTAGTGATGCCATGTTGAAATTTTAAGTTATATTCGATGACTATGGTAGCCATGTTGGCATAGAGGGACTCATTATTGGATCAATTGTATTATGTACTTCGACAAATATTTTAGGTCGCATCCAATATCCATATAGATGTGTTGATATCAACTTATGATATAAGGTGATCACAAACATCTAGTTATCTAGTTATGATATAAGGCAAATATTACTATATCATGGTGGCCACTCTATTATTATTAATAAAATTGACATGGCTTGAGACTTTTGTAACCCATGCTATGTGGCATGTGTTGGAGTCACGAGCCTATATTTTGACCAAATATATTTTTAAAGTGTAAATCACTATTATTAGTTAAGGTTTATTATTAAAATATGGTAAATAGGCTCTGTTAGGATTTATTCCATATGCATCATTGAATCATTCTTGATCTTTTATCTATCTAGTTTGCATCATATTATGGCTCTTAAATTGTCCATGGGACTTGCGTTTATTAAATTTTATGGTTTATTTTCTTCAGGTGAGGCTAGCCTTTATAATGACTTTTCTCCATTCTATTTTTCCTATTTCAGCTATAGAGAAGTATGGTGAAGCGGTGAGCAATGAACCCCTACAAGCACCAGAGGAAGTTTTTCCTGAAGGTTTACCTTGAGGTAACTCTTCAGACCCTGATGTTATATCGGCTATTCTTAAATTTAATTCTACATGTAAATGGTTAGAAAAATTCTTTTGATAGTATATTTTTGGGAGAGAATCCTCTTTGAAAGTATGTTTAGGTCTTGAGTGCAAACCAACTAGGTAATTCATGGCATTAAGCTGGAGAGCATCTAGAACATAACCAATGTTTTTGTTTTAATCCTCTTTACTTACCCTTTCCATGTAGGAAGAATCCTCCAAAGGTCTACCAGTTGGTATTCAAGAAATCACTCATGGTTCTCTCCTAGTAGACACAAGACTTTGTTATATTGGATCACACTACTCTTAAAGCCCTAGTTTGGATTGAATTTTTAGGTCTTTCGCTCTCTTTCTAGAACTTTATTCACCAGAAAGATTCCTTTATAGGTTAGGTTGTTTTCCATGATCAAAATTAATTCTACTCTAATAGACCACAAAAGCAGGTTTGTGTAGAAGTATACCTTTCTTGGGACCTCAAAGAGTTTGTAGAAATTCAAGTTGTCTACATGCGACACTATCAATCAGTCTTGTATATCAACTTGCCTAACATTTACTTTAGCTACTAAGCCACAGACCATAATATTCATGATTATCTCCTCTAGTTGGATCACAATAATGTGTCTAATTGCTCATCCTCTCCCCCAAGCCCTCTCTAGAAGCTAGAAAAAATCCAAAAGAAGATGAATGGACTATGGTAGGAAAGAAGAATAGTCATACCAAGGCTCTGATTTCAAGTGTTGCTCCCAAAGGAGGTAAGTCATCATCAAGCAATGGCTAGTAGGAGCAAGCTCCTCCTGAGAAATAACTTTCATAGGCTAAAGCCAAAAAAATATTAGAAAGCCCCAAGGTCTATAACACTCCTCTAGCTACTAACATTTTATCTTAGGCTCTCAATGCTCCTTTGCCTAGCTATTTTAGATTTTTAGACTCACAACCAATCGATCTTCCACTTCCTACTTAATGAGATGCACCCAAACACTCTTACAACCCTCCTAAGAGGAGTAATGAGATAGAGGAAAGAGAGTATCAGGTCAAACCTAATGTGAGGAATTATTTCAATGATTTTTTGAATGTTAACAATGAACATTTTTAACAAAATTTGTATGTTTCCTTAGAAAACTTGGAATCTAAGAACATGTCCCTTGACACCCATCATCAATGAATTATTTTTAATTAAATGTTTGGGGTCTTAAAAACCCAAAATGCAAGTTTGTTGTGTGTTATTTCAAAAGAATGTTTATCGAGATGGACATTCTTTATCTGTAAAAGGTTAAGGTGGTGGATTTGTTATTGATGGCTCTCACTAATTTCATCTAGCATGATAGTATTATCTTACATAGTAATCATGAAGCAGGATGTGCAGGGGTGATCACATTCATTTCTCCAAGGTGGGAATCACACTTAGTGCAATTAGGCATAGACCCCACCAACTAGTTAGTATGGGTCTTTTTTAGCATTGAAAGCCACTCTTTTGGTTTTGTTAAGATTTATGATTCAAATGATGCCATTGAACTACCCATTTATGCAATGGATTATGGATGCTCTCCCTTATGCCAATTAGGTCTTATGTGTTGACTTTAATACAATGGTATCTCTCGAAGACAAAGTGGTCCACCTACAAATGCGTTGGGTAGTTAGAAAAAGGGAGGTGTGGTATTATATGCACACTAAATGGGAATTTTATGACCCTTATTTAATCTACTAGCCTATGGATAGAATATGGTACACCTAGAGTAATCTCAAGGAGGGCCAACTTGGATTTTGAAGTGCCTAGATAGGGAAATGATGTCCACCCAACCTCCTTTGATAATAGTTTTTTATCTTTCCATGTAAGTGCTACTAGATTTTGGGCTTCCTTACCACTCCCTTATTTGTTTCTAAGTGATGTGGTAGTTCATGAAACATAAATTTTACAAAACATAATTACTTCTTAACACTTCTCTACTCAATCATGGGCCCACGGTGGCACACATTCATAGAGTATGGAATTTGGATCCATATCCATCCCAAGAATCTTGTTGGAATCATTGGTGGGATGATACCATCATAAGCAGCTCTCGCTTTATGTGAATCTATGGATGTCAACTTGCTAAAATTTAGAAACACTCTTACTCTACTACTTCTTCATAGCTTAGCCATGTGGCTTTATAACTGGAAAAGGATCCCTTCAATGAGATATTCTAGGTTAGGCTATCATCCTAGTGACATCATATCCAAATTATAGATAACTATAATGGGTTGAGAGTTCAAGTCAAAGCCAGGCTCCATTATCTCAAGGTAGGTGACAAAGCTTAAAAGGAGGTGCTTCAAATGTTGTGAGCCAAAAACTCAAAGAAGAAAATCTAGGTCATCTCTGAGGCTAGCAACAAACTATCAAAGACTCTGCATATTATTCAAGACTTTGTCCACCATTATCAACAAGTGTTCAAAGCTCAAGCTTCCTCTATAGAGCATGAAATTTCCCTTTACCAATGTCTCATAGTGGTGTCTTCCAAAATCACTCCCACCTAATGGATGGCTTGTGATAGGCTCCTCACTATGGATGATCTGCATGAGGCCATGTCTTACATGGAAAATGAAAAATCTCTAGGCATTGATGGCTTCCCCTGTGAATTCTATAAAACCCTTTGGGAACTTGTAGGCATTAATTTGCATTATGTTTATCAAGAAGCCTTTTGTACTCATTCCTCAGGAAATAATATAAATAAAAGAAACATTAAATTCATACCTAAATAGGGGGATCTTGATTTGATCTATAGTTGGTGGCCTATCACCCTCCTAAATGTTTCATACAAAATCATTTCTAAAGCTCTAGTGCTCTAGTTGTGCAATCTGTTACCACACATCATTCACCTGAATAAATAAGATTCATTATAAGTAGATATTTATTAGATAACATCATAACAGTCTGAGAAGGTATGGACTTGGCTAGAAGGTCTAAGTAACATGCTATATTTTGATAAATCTTATGAATGTATGAGTTGCCATTCATCCTGACCATGCTTAGAGCCCTGGGATTTGGATCCAATTTCATTCAAACCATCTAGATGATATTTTCAAATGCCCCAACCATTCTCTCCATTAATGGAGTTACCTCTTAGAAATTTGATTCATTCCACTCTATTCATCAAGGGTGCCATTTGGCTTCCCCCTTATATGTGCTTGTTATTGATGGTTTTGGATATCTTCTTAGAAATACCCAAGCTAGAGGCCTTATTAAGGGAATTTATCTCCATCAAAACATAGAAAATCTGCATGATGATATGCAATTGCCTAATGGTCACTTTAAAAATGATTCTTTCCTTATTCTTATTGAGGATGAGGTCAATGTGGACAACTGTAGTGTCTCAACACCCCCTGCCTAGACTCTGACTCTAGCATCCAATGGAAAAAAATTCATTACTATAAGTAATCATACTTCCCTCTTCTAGCATGTTCTATTAAGTACAGTTGGGCATGGATCCCACATGATGAAATATTCAAATTTATTGGCATCCCCTTTGCTTTTGATGTCTCATCACCCTTGTTGTGGTAATATGTTGTTGATATAGTTCTTAAGAAACTAGAATACTAGGTGACCAAGCCCCTATCATTATAAGTAAATTTTAAAATATTATTGAAAGTCCTTGCGACTACCCATGTTTACTACTCGTTGTGTTGGGTGCCTTCTAAGAAATCTTACCAAAAGCTAGAGATATTGCTTAGGTATTTTCTTTGCACCAATTTTTATTATGGTAACAGATTCCATAGAGTGGCTTGAGATTACTAGCAACTCAAATAGGATGCTAGAGGTATGGGTCTCATGGAGGTATCTCAACAAGGATCTTCCTTATGTGCTAAATGGATTATGTGGGCCATTTAGGGAAAAGAAGCTTGGAAGGTATTATTCTGACACTGCATCTATTCAGGTTTACCTAAGGGAAAGAAATCTTGGAAAGAGATCGACTTCACCAATTTGCTTATTATTAAATCTCCCATTTAAATTATAGGCTCATTTCTGAATTAAATCATATGGAAAGCATGAGAAAAGATCAAATCATGGCTTGTCTATAATGGATCAGGGTTCTAAGATGGGTTATCGATTAACACCAACTTGCTATGGTCATCATCTATTATTAATTTCAATGAAGTTCCTTTGGCTGAGGTCCCTTTTATCAATGCTCTCAAGTTTTTGCATAGAGGCATTCATATTTTCCAAGATATTTATTTCATTATATCTCTCTCTTGGCTATCCTAAGAAGAGGTGAAAACCAAATTCCAATTGGCCAATTGAGATCAAGAATCCTAGCAGGAGATACTCAACGCTGTGCCACCTGCCATGTTCCACAAAATTTCTATTCACTCCACTCATCCTTGGTGGAAGGACTGAAAGTGGTATGTTGAAACTCTCTTTCACAACTACACCCCCCAACTTATATATGGTTGGTTTACTCCCCACTTACCTATGGTGGATAAGTTAAATTCACATTGCGGTCTACATTTTTTTTTAATATGTGGGGATTTTGCTTTAGCACTATCTGGGGGGCTTGTGTGGAGCCCAAACTAGCTCATTTTACTTGGTATATACTATACTAGGGATTACCTATTAGCATAAGGGTCATCCAATTAGGATTTTTCCTCAATTTATTTTTTTATGTCCATCTAGAGATGTTCCCTCATCTTTTCTATTACTACTCTAAAGCTTGAAGGGTCTGGACTTGGATTCATTACCTCTTCAAACCTTTTTAACCTAAATTCTTTAATTGGTAGCATATCCTCCTTGGATATAAACTTGCACTTCCATTTAAATATACCCAAGTCTAGCATACATTCACAGTGGAGATTCTCTTTTGGTTATAGAAGGAAATAAATAATGTTGTATTTAATAATTCTTCTTCAGATTGCAATGTTCTTGACTTGAGCAAGTCTTCTATCATTTCCAATGTTCTCTTACAAATTCAAGTTCAATCCAATAAATTTTCCATAGAGTTCAATTACCTTTATGATCTTCTCTCACATTAGGGAGATGCTCCTTGTGGCATGGCTTGGGTTATCTCGTCTTCACCTAGGGAACATAGACTAGAGAATAAAATTTATTTACTACCATGGTGGGAACTAACATAGCCGATCTTGATGCCACTCTCACAATAACACCCCATACAATCACATGAATCCTCTTATGCAATAACCTCGATGGCATCCTCCATGTCCTTCTTTTGATGGGTAAGATGGTTTGGATGCTCCTCCTCCTCTATGCCCATATGCTTGTGGGATATCACTTGGAGACCAATCAAATATGCTATAAAAATTCTTCAGACTCTCACTATCCTTTTCACCTATTTAGATAGAGGAAGAATAAGATGAAAAGAACACTACTCAAGCCACTGGCTTGTAGCCAATTCTAGAAGGCAAAGACTTGTCAAGATTGGGATGGGGTCTTAATGATATGGATCCTCTACCTTCTGACCTTTCCCTGTCCACTTAATACTTTTTTTGATGACTTTATGACTTGTTTCTAGGTGGGCATGGTTGTTTCTGATGCTTCTATTTTTTGTTCCTAAGCTTTGCCTAGTGTGACTTTGTGGCATGCTTCCATACCACCAATATTTGTTATGAATTATTTTAATTTTTATTATGGTTTATTATAGATATATTTAATTAAAAAAATGGTAAATAATTAAATAAGTAATTAAGTTTTTTTTTTAATTTATGGAAAGGAATTATATTTAAATAAGGATTTAATAATTGATGTTTATAATTGATAAAGATACTCATTTGGGTTTTAAATGATATAGTAATATTAATTTAATGTATGCTTGAGAGCATAAGTTAATATGTAGGTAATCAATAAAGTGGGCACATGAATGTTAGAGGCCAATATTTAAGGTTTTTGATTTCAATTGATGTGGGTTTATTTTAGCATTTGAAAGATTTAGAAAAATCATTTTCTTATGAACGTATAAACTATATTCCTTAAGATCATAACTTTACATATTAGTGAGATGAACTGGGATTAACTTAATAACCTATCCATATTAATTTGATATGATTAATTGTAGATGAAGACATAGTATGGGTATTACATTTTAGAGTGAATACTATGTTAATGTGTTGTTCATAAATGGGCTCATACTCTTTTCGAAGGCATAATTAAGTTAACTAAAATAAATATTTTGTATTTAGTTTTGGATTAGTATGTGAGGGTGATATATAATTTTTCCTCATCACTAGTGAAATAAACCAAAAAGTATAGTCACAGTTTCAATGTATTCACTTAAAATTATGCCCTACTTACTATGTCAAATTAACATAATTTTGAATTTTAAAATTTTGACATGAGAATTTTGATGTGGATTTGCATGTTCTTCATGTCATATAATCCTTATTTTATCTCTACACATTGAAATCAATGTAAAAAACATTGTCAAAATTTTTAATATATACTATTTTATAATTTTCACTTAAAAATGGCCCCTTTAATATAAATATGATTTATACTTTTTAAGCCTTGAAACAAGCAATTACACACCATTAAGGATTCTCACATATCCTTAATGGTACACCATATTGTAACCTAGGTTATAAATGGGGTAAATATTTAGAGATAGACTAAATATAATCCCAATAAGGAAGTATTTTTTTATTGTATAACATATGCACCAACATATAATTGTCAACATACCTTTGATGGAAACATTGTCATTATTTAACTTTAGCATATGCTTAATGGGAGGTTGATAAAGAGTATAGACAATAGAGGTCTTCAGCTTAAGCACTTAATATCTTTTATTAAGGTACACTATATGATAAAAATGTTCCTTCTGTCATGTGTGTGTGAACATGCTTCCTATTTTTACATGCCATTTCATCAAAATGATATACATATTTTCTAATGATGGTGTCATTTGTTCTACCTACAAAACTTTTTAAAATTATTTATGATAATTCATTCATAATTTTAATAATAATAATCATGATCCTTTTAAAATTTATATGATTAATCATCATATGAAATATATTGATGCATAAAAAATAGGCCAAACTTCTAGAGGCCATAAATTTTGATCTGTAGCCCCCTGTAAGCTCTTCCATGTGCCAAGATGACCATATCAAAACTTTCATTGCTTCCATAAGCCATGGTTTTTAGGTGTTTTTGATATCTTTTGGAGGCCAAATGTGACCATCCGAGGGTCTGAAATTGTGGTTTATTAAATTTTTTGATATTTTTCTATTTTTTAAAATTGTATATTTTTATGACTAGAAGTGAAATTCAACTAAACTTTATCCAATAGGATAATTTTATTATTTAGAGTATTTTGAGAAATTTTTATATTTGAACGTGCTTGCATGTAAAACTTAATAAAAATAACAGTTGCTAAAAATAAAAGTTATTTTTAGATTTTAGTTTTTTTCAAATTTTTACACGTCAACTCTAATTCTAATTTGAGGCTTATTAAGTCATGGTTTATGTTGTAATTAATTCAAGTTAATTAATACGAATAAATTCAGAGTTATTATTTTAGATCTTGGCCTATTCATAATTTTATTATCTTGATAGTTTCAAATTTATTATCTAGTATCAGAGCAAGTTTGAATCTTGGCGGAGTAAGAAATGATAAGAGGATGAAGAGATATTTCATAGATGAATTATAATATACAAGAGCTATAGAGGCAATTAGAACAATTAGCATATGTTATCACCAATTAAAGAAGAAGACAAGGCGGTGATGAGGAACACATTGATCATGATGAAGAAATTAAGCAAGAATAAGAACAAAAAGATCATCTACTATCAATGGAAGAAAGGATGGTTGAATATTTATAAGGAAGGAATAAATGAATCAAGCTTGATGTTCCATATTATAGAGGCATTTTAGAACCATAGGATTTGATAGATTGGATGAATAATATAGAGAAATTCTTCAAGTGGAAGACTATGAGAGAAGATAAAAAGGTAAATTTTGTATGCACAAAATTCAAAGGTCATGCAATGATTTGGTGGGATCACCTAAAAAAAGAAAGATAGAGAAAAAGTAAAGAGAATATTAATTCATGAAAAAGATGGAAAAGAATTTTAGAGAGAAATATCATCCTATGGATTATGCAAAAACCCTATACATAAGATCTCATGATTTGAGTCAAAAAGATCACAATATACAAGAGTATATAGATGAGTTTTACAAGTTTTCCATATGAGTAGAGCATGATGAAATAGAAGAGTAGATGGCTGTAAGGTATTTAAATGGTGTTAAATTTAGTATTCAAGATGAATTAAGCATGCATAAAATAATTTTTAGGCAGGAGGCTTATCAATTAGCTTTGAAGACAAAGGAAAAATAAAATAGATAAAATTTTAGAAGAACATCTCTTGGTCCAAGAAGAGGAAAATACTCTCCAATAAGGGGATTATGTGGGTTTAATACCATCAAAGGTGGGTTTAATACCAATAAAGGTGAATCATCACATTGTACAAAAAGGTAAGAAGAAGATAGGTAAGGGTTTGGATACCAACAAAAAGGAAGAAGGTTTCAGAGAACATAAGGTTATAGTGGTGGTAGAGGATGGTTTTTGAATTAGCATAGATCTTATATTTGTTATAGATATGGAGTAGAAGGGCACATGGCTTTTGAGTGTCTTCACTATCAAGATCAAAAAATGACGTAAGGAGATTTCCCAAGGGTGAATTTAGTTGAGGCTAAGATAGAAGCGTAAAATAATAAATTTGTACCAAAATATGTTGGAGAGAATCTCATGATGACAAGAACAATGATCCCTAAAAAAAGGAACAAGTGTATAATAAAGAAGGTTGTGATGCATTGTTACAATCAAACATTTTTTGAACAAGATGTACTTGAGGTGGAAAGATGTGCAAAGTAATTATAGATTGTGGTAGTTGTGAAAATATCGTTTATAAAGAAATGATTGATAAACTAAATTTAAAATGTGAAAAGCATCATAATCATTATCAGATTTCACGGTTTAAGGGAATGAGGTTACAATAAATTAAAGGTGTTTAATCAAGTTTTCTATAGAAAAAACTTATAATGATGAAATGTGGTGTGATGTTATTTTGATAGATGCATGTCACTTATTGTAAGGGAGATCATGACAATTTGGAAAGAAAGTAATTCTTGATGGAGCAAAGAAGACGTACACTTTTGTAAAGGGGGTATAAAGCTAGTTTCGTTATCTTTGAAAGAGGAAGAGAAGATAAAAAGTATGCTATTTGATAAATAATTTATCCAAAATATGAAGGTAACAAGTTATTTTTATGTATTATTATCAAAGAATGAAGACATTGAAATGGTGCAAATACCAACATAAGCAACAAGAGTGTTGAAAGAATGTGCAAATGTTATGCCTGATGAGTTACTAGATGGTTTACCACCAAAGAGAGATATTTATCATCACATTGATTTGATTCCAGGATTAGCTTTATCCAACCAAGCAACTTATAGGATGAGTTCAACAAAACATTCTAAATTAAATAAATAGGTTATTGAATTGTTAAGAAAGAAGCTGGTAAGGGAGAGTATGAGTCCATATGCAACACCAACATTGGTAACTCCAAATAAAGATGGATGATAGATAATGTGTGTCGATAGTAGATTAATTAATAAAATTACAATCAAGTATAGGTTTCATATACCTCATTTAGATGATATGACAGATGTGCTTGTAAAAGCAAAATATTTTACCAATATTGATCTAAGGAGTGGGTATTATCATATTCTAATTCATGAATAAAATGAGTTTAAAATTATTTTCAAGAATAGGGATGGCTTATAAGAGTTGATGGTGATGCCTTTCAAATTATCTAATGCACCTAGCATATTTATGAGGATAACGAATACAGTGCTATGAGAATATATTGGTAAGTTTGTGGTTGTTAATTTTGATGAAATTTTGATATTCAATAAGACTAAATAAGAGCACTTGAAACATTTGAGAGTGGTATTAGATTTTTAATAAAGGGTAAGTTGTATGTAAATTTGAATAAGTGTAGGTTTATGTAGAATAATTTCATATTTTTGAGATTTTTAATTTCAACAAATTGTGTGAGAATGGATGAAGAAAAGATAAATGAAATATTTGAGTGGTCTATTCCCAAAATAATTATAGAGGTAAGAAGGTTCCATGGTTTAGGAGCTTTTTATTGAAAATTTATTAAAATATTTAGTAGTATTATTGCACAAATAACATATTACATGAGAGGTAATGAATTTATATAGACTAGAAAAACCATATAAAGCTTTGAATTTTTTCATAAGAAGATTGTAGAAATACCAATTTTAGAATTACCATATTTAACAAAGTGTTTGAGATAGGTTATGATGATTTATTTATGATAATTAGTGCTATGTTGAGTCAAGAAGGAAAGCCAATAACATATTTTAGTGAGAAATTGAATGAGGCAAGAATAAATTATTATCCCTATGATGTTAAACTATATGCAATTATACAAACATTAAGATATTGCAGACATTACTTGGTGCCTAGGAAGTTTATCTAATTTATAGATCATGAGGCTCTTAAGTATATGAATATACAAAATAAGTTGAATAGTAGGCATGCCAATCAGGTATCTTTCTTGTAGGGGTATACTTTTATGTTGAAACATAAATCTATAAAATAGAATTAGGTAGTTGATGTATTGTGAAGGAGAATATCGTTATTAACTACAATGGTGAGTGAGGTAGTTGAACTTGAAGCTATCAAAAAATTATATGATACTAATCCATACTTAGGTAAGGTAGTTAAGCAGTGTAGTAATCTATTAACAAGTGGTACATATACTATTCATGGTGATTATCTTATATAGTAAGGTTATATATTCAAAGGGAAACAATTATGTATTCTAGTTGGACCTCTACTTGATAATATAATAAGATAATTACATAGTGGAGGTTTGGCTAGACAATTTGGTAAGATGAAGATAATAACTTTGGCGGAGAAAATTATTTTTGGAAAAATATGAAGAGAGATGTGACAAGGTATGTTTCTAGGTGCAGGATATATAAGGGATCTAAAGGACATGCACAACATACTAGATTATACATACCCTTACCAGTTTCAAGAGGACCATAGATATATTTGAGTACAGATTTTGTGTTGGGATTACCAAACACACAAAGAGGTAATGATTCAATTTTTATTTTTGTAGATATATTTTATAAAATGGTTCATTTTATTATAAGTAAGAAAATAAATGATGCCACTAGAGTTGCAGAATTATTTTTTAAAGATATTGTAAGATTACATGTCGTTAAAAAACTATTACTTCAGATAGGGACACAAAAGTTTTAAGTCATTTTTTGGAGGATTTTGTGGAACAATATAGTTACTAAGCTATCATCCATTATTGCATATCACCCACAAACCTATGAAGAAATAAAATTTATGAATAGAAGCTTCAAAAATTTGTTGAGATGCATAGTGGGAGAGAAGCTCAAACAACAGGAATTAGCTTTACCAAAAATTGAGTATGCATATAATATTTCAGTGAATAGATCAACATGAAAATCACTATTTCAAATTGTTTATGAGATAAATCCTATGGGTGTTCTAGGTTTGGTACAATTATTAATTACAAATTGAGTTAGTGATGATACAAAAATGTTTACAAAGCATATGTAATAGTTCCAAGGAGTAAGAAAAAAGTTGTAGAAAAGTAATGAGAAATATAAATCATCATAATATGTCAGATGAAGATCTAAGGTATTTTAAGATGGAGAGTTGATAATGGTTTACTTGAGTAAGAAATTATTTCTAAAAAGCATGTAAATAAGTTGAAGTACAATAAAATTAGGCCATACAAAATTGTGAAGAAAATTAATGGCAATGCTTATGAGATGAGTTTACCACAAAATTTTGATATCTCTGTAGTATTTAATGTTTCATATTTTTATATGAATTCCATGGAGAATATGGTGAAGTTGATGAAGATGAATAAGTGAATTGACAGTAGTAAGTTGAAAAGAAGAAGAAGGAAAATATAGTGCAAATTTTGGATATGAAGATAGTGGGAATAAGGCAAGGGAATTATAACAAGTATTTGGTCTAGAGAGAAGTATTAAAGTAGGAGGATAATACTTGATTTATAGAATGAGAGCTAAAGAAGAGTGACAAATAAAAATGGCAGTAGTACAATTAGGGAAACTCACAGGGGTTGAGTTGGTTTTAACCAAAGGAGAATGATGGAGAAAAAATAGGCCATACTTTTGGAGGACATAACTTTTGATCCATAGCTTTTTTTGAGCTCTTCCACACGCTGAAATGACCATCTCGAAAATCTTGTTGCTCAACTAATCCATTATTTCTACTTAAAGGTGTTTTTGATATTTTTTGGAGCCCAAATGTGACCATTTGAGGGTCCAAAATTACAATTTATTGATTTTTTCAGAATTTTCTATTTTTAAAAATTGTTTATTTTTATGACCAGACGTGAACTTAAGATGAAATTATTATAATAGGCTAATTTTAGTGTTTATATTATTTTGAAATATTTTTAGAGTTGCACATGCTTGCATGCAAAAATTACTAAAAATAATAGCTACTAAAAATAAAAGTTTTTTAGATTTTAGTTTTTTTTGAATTTTTACATGTTAACTTTAATTCCATGTTAAAATTTATTTAAAAATGATTTGAATTGTAATTAACTCAAGACAATCAATATGAATCAATTTATAACTATTATTTCATATCTTAACTTATTGATAATTTTATTGTCTTGATAATTTCAAATTCATTATATATATTTCTAAAAGTTATTAAAACTTCACACTTTAATAATAATTTTAAAAATGACATTCATAATCCTTTTAAATTTTATATAATCAATCAATGTGAAATAAAAGAAAAATTAGATTATTGCAACTTCATACAAACTTTGACTAGTTCTCAAGTGAAAATGCAAGGATGCACCTACCAAATGGAACATTAAAACCAAACTTTTTCTTTCTGAGAAGATGCACTTAATACGTGAAAGTATTTTGACTAAAGTTTGTTACAAAGAATAGAGATTAAACGATGCTATCTTTTCTTTACTACTCTACATGATACACGAATTAAGTGATGTCAATTAAATCGATTGTTATCTTTCTAACTGGGGATAAAACGACTATATATGTATGAATGAGGGCATTTTCGCACATGAAGATGCACGAATATCATGGAATCACAATACATTTGAATGGTTAAATTATATTTTTTTCTATTTTAAATTTTTTTATAGTTATTGTTTGTTTTATATATATATATATATATATATATTTTAAATATTAAGATTATTTTAATTCTTTTTAAATTAATAAAAAAATTAATAAGCTCATTTTTGTATTTTTTTAGATTTAAGGTTAAGTACGAAAAGTTTATTTACAATTTTATTGTTTATATGATTTTAATTAAAGGATGAGTGTTCTTTATTTTATGAGTAAAATTTTGTCTAACATTTAATTATAAGGTTTTCTACCATCCAACATTGTGGTGGTGGAAATACCACTCTCAGTACAATTTCTCTTCTCATCCACGTTGACATTGTAGTGTGAATTTTCTTGTTCATTGCAAGTCTATTACTAATCTTTTTAATAATCATTTCCAATGTTAAATACAACTGATACTAATGTGTTAGTTTTTTCTCTTCTTAAATTAAGTGTTCATACTCCTTTAAATATTTAAGATTGTCTAAGTAGTTTAAAGATAATAAACCTTTTATTAAAAAAACTTGCTACTTGAAAATCTTTCCTTCTATGAAATGATCAACCTCTTCTTACTATTTTTACTATTATTATGCTTGACATTATTAAACTCATATGTTTTAAGACTTACTTTCTTTATAAAAATGAATTCCGACATACAAACTTTTTAATGTAAACGTTCTTTGTATATCATCATTTTATTATGAATGATTTAATACATGCGAGTGTATCACTATATTTTTTTAAATGATTTTATTTGATTGAAAACTATAACACATTCCTATAACTAATGAGAGTTGTTTAAGTACGTTACAATCATCCCCACACAACCGCGTTGGAATAAAATCCAATAGGAAATATTTTCTTTGGTGGATGGTCATCCTCATCATTCGCCTGCCAACTTTGGTGTAGACAAAAGTGCCTTTAAAATTTGGGAACCAAATCTTTTCGGTGCTCTAATCTAGATAAACGTCCAGTGATTCTATGCTCTACTTGATATCTTTTGCACTCCATTTAAAAAGCCCGTCGCTGATTAAAGTTTCAATTCTTAACTAAACTGTCATATACTTTTAGGGATCCGCCAAAACAATTTTATTGTCCGGAGACCAGATAAACAGAGAAGGCGTGAAATTTGACAGCTGGATCCGTATAAAGGTTACTGGTAGGACGTCTCGGTCATTGCTGACGAGTGTCCTACTTTTGATGTCATGTTTCACATCCTTTGACGGGAAGTAAACTGTGTATGGAAAGATATATTCGCACTTAGGGTTTTGTCGTTAGTCGGCAGGCGTAGATTGGCTGAGATCAAATCAGCCGCAATGGGACTGCAGGCGCCGCCTCCTGAAATTATTAAAAAGTTGTATCGGGGGTCTTAGGTTTACATAGGGTTCTCTCATTATTTTCCCACAATTTTCTTCGACGTACTTTCTTTTTGAATAACGAAAATGAATGACTTTCCTACCCTCTTTTCCACATTTCTTCCTGTTAACCATGTGCACAGCGGAGAACAGATTATATCGGAGCCACTACTTTACCAGTACTGCAATTCTGCTCATATAGTAAACGCTCTCGAATTTGGGAATTGTGGTGCTGCTTCTGCCAGACGTAACGGTGAGGCTAACAGAAGGGCGGGCATGGGTAAGAAGTGCCTTCACAGAGAAATAGAAAGGGACAGAAGAAATGACATGAAATGCCGTTATTTACAGCTGACATCTTTACTGCCACAAAGCAATACGAGGGTATGCGATATTTGTTCCTGTGTGTCTGCTTTATATATTGGGCTCCTGTAAAACATTGATGGTCATTAGTTAACTATTGAACTTGGAAATAGTATTTTTAGCTTAGATTTTTATACAGATTTCCTTCGATTATGGTGCAGGGCAAGACTTCCATTACCGATCAGCTATCAGAAGCGGCACGGTATATCCGCAATCTCCAGGAGAATGTGGATGATCTTGCCGAGAAAAGAGATGACTTAAAATGAAAATGAATTTACGGCAGAGGGATAAAGAGGACAACGCTGCTATATTATTCAATCAATGTGAGGGATTCCCTGTAGTGAATGTAATCCATGTTGGATCAGGTGTAGTAATCACAACAAACACCTTGAGAGAGCAGATGGTATTGTCTGAGCTTCTCCTTGCTGTTGAAGAAGAAGGCCTTCAAATACTCACTGCTTCATCTGTCACCGCTGATGACAAAGTATTTCACGCCCTTCACTGCATGGTAGAAATCCGTTAGCTAAAACATAGTTTCAGTATTAAATTAATTCAAAGAAGATGGCGAGGGTGTCATTGTGAATATCCATTACAGGTGCTGGATCTGCAGAATTTCGAGAAGAGCGGCGCCAAGCTACAGAAGAAACTTTGGCGGTTAATTTGATCAGGCAAAACTACATTCGAAGTGCGTAACCACTTGCTGTCCCAAGATGATGCAAAAGATAAGAAATCTATATTTACAGTTCTGGTGTTACATTGCATAATTAGGTAAGTTTCATATTCTTTTAAGTTGGGACAGTGTATGTTTTTCTTTTTTTCTTTTTTCAATAAATTTAAATAACAAGATAGAAAGATTATAAAACTACGGGGAGTAAGCAAAGCAATAAAAAAAAGTGATATAACCTCACCAATCATTTGTTTTTTTTGAACTGGCTTCCAAATTCTTAAAAGAATTTGTTCATATTGAGGAGCTTGTAGAAGAGCGTGTCTGTTGGAAAATTGTCTAGGATTCATTTTAAACTGTTCCTATAAGTTGTAATAAAGTTAAACAAAGTCGGAACTTTTTCATTGGCGGATCTCGATATCCTATGTGTTTTGGAAGATAATGTAGAGTTGATGTGATCTTGGGTAGAAAACTGTTGCATACTTTGAACTGATGTGATCTTGTATAGAAAACTGTTGCATACTTTGGACCTAGTTGCCCTATTCCGACAATGCTATCCGTACTCTTTTGTATTCCATTTAAACCAAAATAAGTGTCCATTTTATTGACTGCCACTAACACAATTTATCAGGGGAAGACACTAAGTTACAGGTATATAATCAATTGTTACTAATTGAGATAAATGTTTACGGTTAGAAATGGTAGAATGATGAATATATATTAAGAGCTGCATCTTTCCTTTTCTTGTATTTGTATTTATTTTTGTTTATTAGTATTTCTAGAGATCCAGGGAGAATGAGTTTCAATTCCTTTTAAAACTTCATGTTATCTTGTGTGCCATACTGCTTTTCAACTTATCAATTTCTCCTATCGAAGGAAAACATTTCTTTCCCTTATATATATATATGATCCCTCTGTTTCAAATCTTATTATTTCTATTTATTTATTTATTTATTTTTACTTGGTAAAACTAAGCCTTAGAAAAAGATTATTTATTATACTCCATATGGAAATATGATTTCTTCTTTTTTAAGAATAATTTTTTTAAATCTTTTATTGAAAAGAAATTCTTATTCTATATAAAAAAATTAAAAAAGATTTTCAATATATATATATTCATTTCATTCATTAGGAAAAAATTCTTACCATATCAACTCTTAGGAAATGGAGTCAACCTTTCACTATACTCTAAAAATATAAAAATATGAGTGAGAGAAATATAGAGAAATATACACTTAAAGTAAAAGGAGCCGAGTCTTATATTCATATAACTAGCTTGTATGTAAGTGAAGAATAGAACAGAAAAAATAGATTAATTATTCATAAATTAAAATAAATAAATATTAAAAATATAAACAATTCAATGTTAAATACTGAATATACAAATAATTCAATGTATATGGAAGATATTATCTTTCAAACATGTCTAAGAATTTTAAGGAATTGTTTGAACAAGTGTAGACTTGCTATAGTGTTTGTTATTCATCCTTGTCGTTGGTATTAGGACCTAGAGCATGTACACACTATAAAAATGTTAGCAAAAAATCAGAAATATATGCTCTGTTATTTTCTTATATACTGCTGTATATTATCACAGAAACAATGTTCTTCATTTAATAGAAATGAAATAATACAGTAAAACCCATATTTTCATTTATATGAATACAAAAACATAGCTTTCATGTACTGTCAAAAAAATACATTACATGCTGCTATTATAAACTGTTGTTTTGCTCTATTTCTTTCACAGCTCCTCTGCTTATCTCATTCTAAGTTGCTGCTATATTCTCTCTTCATTCTATGATGTTGCTATCTTTAATTTCTGATTTTCTCAATTGCTTTCATCTATTCATCCATGTCTTCACACCATATGATATCATTTACAGCATCTTCAAAATAAATTGGATCAACATGAGAAAATAAAACAAAATTTACAAATTCATTATCTTTTCCTACCTAGATGCCTTATACATCTCCTTCATGTTTTTTGTTTTCATGAATTATCTCCTAAGTGATGCGGAATAGGTGATGGAGTAGACCTTTCTCCTATGATGGGAGTAGTAGATTGAGTAATATCTTGTGAGCAATGCCGTATAGGTGATGAAGGTTTTGCTTGAGCGACACTTTGAGTTCCAAGATGATTATTGTTGCTTGAAACATCCATAGGCGGTATTGCTGACGAAACAAGGTTCCACTTAGGCATTGAAGTTGAATCATTTTTCATCCCACACTGCATCTTCATCAAAGATGACATCTCTACTGATTATTAGTTCTTTTATGATTACATTGTATAATAAATAGCCTTTTGATTGCTCACTATATCTAATAAAAATGCATTTCTCTCCTCTATTATCTAATTTCTTCCTTATTTCTTTAAGAAAATGTGCATATGGTACACAACCAAAAAAATTTAAATGTTCAACATTTCAGCTCATGTTACTCGATGCCTTTTGAAGGGTAATATTAATAAAAAAAATTTAAGGCATCTACTTAGTAAATAAACTGCACATGCTACAAGTTCAGCCCAAAATTCATTTAAAATTTTCTTTGCCTTTAACATGCTCCTAGCCATTTCTTGAATAGTTCTATTTTTACTTTCTGCAAAATCATTTTGTTGTGGTGTATACCCGATGGTAAATTATTCCATTTTCTTTGAAAAAAATTAAATATTTATTTGAGACATTTCCCCTCTCTATCAATTCTAAGGACATTCACATAGTGTCCACTGTTGATGTAGAAAAAATAGCCAAACTTCTAGAGGCCATAACTTTTGATACGTAGCTCCGTTTGAGCTCTTCTACATACCAAAACAATCATCTTAAATTTTTTGTTGCTGCTCTAAGTCTCTCTTTCTGCTTAGAGGTTTATTTCTAAAACTTTTGGAGGCCAAATGAAATCATTCGAGGGTTTAAAATTACAGTTTATTCATTTTTTCAAGATTTTTTTATTTTAAAAATTGCATACTTTTATGACTGGATGTGAACTTCAGTTGAAATTAGTCCCATAGTCTAATTTTAGTGTTTAGCGTACTTTGAGATATTTTTAGAGCTCCACACACTTGCATACAAAAGTTACTAAAAATAGCAGCTGCTAAATTTTTTTTAGATTTTAGTTTTTTTTCAAATTTTTGCATGTCAACTTTAATTATGAATTAAGACTTATTTATGTACAATTTTTAATTATTTAAATTCAATCAATATGAATAAATTATGAATTACTATTTCAGATCTTAGACTAATATAATTTTTGGTCTTGATAGTAATTTTGTTTCATTAACTCTGTTTTTCAACTAGAGCCTTGAATTGCTTGAAGATCCCAAAAGCCTTAAATTTATGATTTAAAAGGTAAACCCATGTTTTTGTACTAAAATCATCTATGAAATTTATGAAATAAATACTTTTGCTAAGAGAGAGGGTTTGCATAGGACCACACAAATCTTAAGAAATCAATTAAAGTGGAACTCTTGTTTTTCACGATTTACTTGATGGAAAGGCATTTTTATGCCACTTTCCCAAAATATAACCTTCACAAATTTTATGAAGTTGTTTAATCAAAGGCAACGCTCTTACCATTTGCTTTTTATATAACAAATTCAATCCATTGAAACTCATGTGGCCAAATCTATGATGCCATAACCTAGATTGATCCATTGTGACAGTTTTCAATGCAACTAACAATTCATTTTTTATTCTTAAGGGGAACATACTATTCCTTGTCATTTTAACAACTACAATTTATTTAGTGCTACCATTTTTATAAAAAATAATACATTTTCTTTTTTCAAACGGAATTCTATATCCCTTTTGAACCAACTATCCAATACTAATAAGATTATGTTTTAACCCAGGGACATAATATATATCTTCTATTTGCTATTTCTCACTATGTTTGGTGCAAATAGATATGCATCCTTACCCATGATTGGTTCTTTATTATCTTTTGATCCAAAACTCAAATATTTTGGTTGAATGATATTTTAAGAAAACAAAAATAACACAATTACCATAATAATGATTTCTCTAAAAAGAGATGTGTTATTTCTCACAATATTACAAATACAAACATATACTTATCTCTGGGAAGAGATGTTTGATCCCCTTCTCAGGCTACATCTCTATTTATACATATTTTGAATGTATAAATAAGATGTGGAATGTCAAAAATATTGATGGAGATGAAGTGGTTTGACTTTCACAATTTACAACAACACAAAATTTGAGAAATTACAATTTTTAGAAACTTTTTATTTTTAGACAACATTATTAAAATCAAAATTTTGGGCACTTCTATTAGATTTTTAGAGGTCAAAAACCACTAATCTTATATCTTTTCCATATCATCATGTTATCCTCATTCTTATCTTTCCAATGGTTTGAACGTGAATTCAAACGAAGCTATGGTTCAAACACTATGGCTCCCAAAAGATTTGCCACCAATTGGGGTAGAACCATCACCTGAATTGTCACCTGAAGTGTTGTTTGAATCATTCCTCCCTCCTTGAGAAGCAATGGTCCCCATTGCATCAATATTCCTCATCAAATGTGGTAGTTTTGTCTTGATTTGATTCTTTGTGAGCCACTCACCTTGGTGGCTAAGCTTGCCCCTTTTGACCAATTAATAAAGTGGACAAAGCATGCTCTTGTTGTCTTCATTCAAGTGTCTACAATCTGATCCTCCTCCACTGGAACAAAACCTACAGATCAAGCTCATTAATGTCTAGTTATTCTACTATGACTGAAGTGTCCAATAGTGATGGATGATATGGTTTGAGTAGCACATTAAATATTGGATGCAAACCAAGGTAGGTTGGCAAGTTCAACTCAAAAGCAATTTCTCCAACTTTTTTGGTGATGGTGTAGGGACCATATCATAGAAGCCAAATGTTTCTATGTGGGCTTGTGAGTTATTCCTTTTGAATCCATAACCAAACCTTGTCACCTATAGTAAAATGTTGTGTCACCCTATGTTTGTCATGGCATTAATTATATTTTTGATTCATCTTCTCCAAGATGTCATGAACCTACTGTTGGATGTGTTGGATTTATTCAATGAATTTTGTTACTTTTGCTACCTCATATCTCCCATGAGGTGTATATTCCATAGTGGAGAATGGAATGGCTACATAAATTGGTGTCATGGGTTAGAACCCAAAGCATACTTGGAATGGACTATGGTTGGTGGAGCTATGTAAACCCTGATTGTGTCCATGTTGTATGAAAATAAGCCTCTCAATCCATGTGCATAGATGTTTGAAGTGATACATCCAAAGCATGCGAACAATTAGGTGCTTCAACACTTCTCTCTGACCATCAATCTGTAAATGGAAGGCCATGGACTTCATCATCTTGGTATCTATCATCTTTAATAGAGTGGACCAGAAGATACTCAAGAATATGTTATCTCAATTTGAAACAATGGACTTGGGAAGACCAAAATGGAGTCATACATGACTAGAATATAGTTGAGAAGTTTCCTTACCAAATATATTTTTCTTAAAATCAATCATGATATCTATTTTTAAAAAATGATCAACTAAAACAAGAATATATTCTTTGTCATGTTTTGAAGAGGGCAAACCTGAGAGAAAATCCATTGAGATAGATTCCCAAGGCCTGGTTGGTTTTAGCAATGGTGTGTACAATCCTTGCTTCTTATTTATTGGCTTGACTATCACACATGAGGTACAAGATTTGAGGTACTTTTCCACATCCTTTTGCATATGGGGTGAGTAGAATTATTTTTAAATAACTACCAATGTCTTCTCTACACCAAAGTGCCTAGCTGTCTTACTGAAATGTGATTTCCATATAATCTTCTATTTCTTTATAGATGGAACATAGATGTGCCCCATGTGATAGAGGATATTAACTTTCAAATATAAATCAGAGACATGTTTATCTTTTCAAATCACCTAATATGTATCAACAAAGACATGATTTGCTGCATATAGAGCACCCTAAGTGGCAATCTAGTATTCACATAGATCAAGAACTATTGTGAGTGTAATAATTGGTGGGTAGCTCAAATAATCTATGGTAGTATTTGAGCTTCCCTTTTTGTGTTTGATTATCAGATGGAATTATTGTAGATATGTGGCCCACTTTTGGTGCCACTCATTTCATAATTTTATCTACATCAAGATGAATTCTAATAGTTTATGGTCTGTGTGGATGACTATCTCTTTCCCCAAGATGTAGTGTTTCTATTATTTGTAGGCTTGCAAAATAGCATAGAGCTCTTTATCATATGTCGGGTATTTTATAATTATATCAATGAATGTTTCACTATGATAGGTAATAGGATGGCCATGTTATATGATGATAGTTCCCATGGCATATTCAGATGCATCTGTCATCAACTTGAAAGGTTGATGCAATTCTAAAAAGGCAAGATTAGGAGCTAAACATAGTGTATTCTTCAAATTCTCAAATACACTTTGTTATATTTTTCCAAACTAAAATGTAGCTTTAGGGCCTCCTTTAATCATTTGGTTTAGTGTCCAAGAAACATGTGAGAATCCAAGAACAAACCTATGATAAAAATTTACAAGACCCAAGAAGCTATGAAGTGTTGTGAGCGTCCTTGGTGTAGGCCATTCTTGAATAACTTGAATCTTATCTAGGTCAACATGGATCCCTTCCTCACCCATAACATATCCTAAGTACTAAATTATTCTCATATTGAATGTGTATTGCTGAGATTCACATACAACTTATGCTTTCGAAGAGTTTAAAGCAACGTATAGACATGTTGTAGATGTTCCTCCCATGTGCTATTGTAGATGAGTATGTCATCTAGGTAGAAAACCATAAAAAAGTTGGTGAAGGATCATAAGATGTCTTCCATAATCCTCCTGAAGGTTGTAGGTGTATCGGTCTAGTAAAAGGTATAACCAACCATTCAAAGAGCCCCTTCTTGAATTTGAATGTAGTCTTCCAGACATTGACATGATCGATAGGAATTTGGTAATATCTAGATTTAAGATCAATTTTGGTGAAAAAATTTGCATTATGGAGTTGGTCCAGTAGGTTATCAATCCTAGGGAGGAGGTAGTGATTCTTCACAATAATTTTGTTCAAGGCTCAATAGTCAATGAAAACTCTCCATGTTCTATCCTTCTTTAGTGCTGGGACAATTGGGCTTCCACAGGGTGAAGAGCTTGGCCTTATGTGACCCTTTTGGATCAATTATTAAATCTACCTTTTTATCTCATTACTCTCATAAAATAATCTATGATACATAGGACTGTTAGAAAAGGTGATCCTATAACCTAATCAATAGAATTTTTTAACTGATAGTGAAGTGGAACTCCCATGGGTCACTTGAAAGTCATCATATTCTCCCATGATTTAACCCATCTGCTTCTTTTATTGTGTTGATTGTGTAGTCAAAGATGCAACATTGGTCTTCTTGGATCTTTATGCCTTGACCAGCATGAGAATGAATTGCTTTGTCTTCTCCAACAATATCTTACATTGCTTGGCAATAATTAGGGAGATAGATATGGAAGGTAGTACCTTTGGTACACTGTAGCACCATGTTCCAAGAGTGAGGGTTATCCTTTGAGTTTTTTATTCATAAATGCCATGTTGATCATACATGAATGGTTGACCAAGGAGTACATCACAAACATCTAGATTGACCACATCACACAAGATCTCATCTTGGAAAGGTTTTATTGCATATGAAAGAAGACACTGGTGGGTGATATGGAAGTCTCTCCCTAAGCTCAACAATCCAATATTGTATGGCTTTGGGTGAGGCTTCATGGAGAGATTTAGACTTTTCATAACATTAGCATAGATTAATTTTTTTTTTACTCCCACTATCAAAAATAAAATGTAGAGGCTTACCTTTCACCCACAACTTTGAGTGAAATAACTTTTCCTTGTCATCTGGCCTTTCCTCGTGGGTCTATGATGAAGCAATGATGGTATTAATCTTAGAATATATAATATCTTCTTCATCATTTTTGATTTTAGGGTGTGGATGAGGTAGAGTAGCAAATTTCAAAGATTGTGACTCATAAAGCAGGGACTTGATGACTCGGCATTCTTCTTTGGAGTGAGTTAAAATTTTGTGGTAATCACATCATTTTTTAGTCTTTCCTTTCTAGGGTTTCTTATCTTGGAACTCTTTTTGTTTCCAATTTTGGCCTTGTGTTTGACCTTATTTATCATTTTTCTATTTCTAAGGATGACTCTTCATATCTTTCATCCATGCTTTTGCTCATTCTTCATCGTGAACTTGTATGCCTCACTGAGGGTTTCAAAATTAAAGAGTTCTATTTCCTCTCATATATAACATTGTAATCCATCATGATATTTGAGAGCCTTGTGTTTCTCACTTTCTTAGATACCTAATCTCATAGACAAAGAATTAAAAATGTCAATGTAATCTTAAACAGATTGTTCCTTACCTTGGTGAAGCTATTACCACTATATGTATAGATCATCATATGCTCTAATGGGGAAGTATTTTTCCTTTATAGCTTCCATGAAATCATCTTAGATAGGTTCCACCTCAAGGCCAATGTCATCCATATTTAACCTCTTCTTGTGCACTTCCTACTAATTTTTTACAGGCAATGATGCTTTCAAAAAATAAAATGTGATCTTCTCTCCATTTGTGAATTTATTTATAGAAAAATGGGAAGATTATTGATCCAATCAATTTTCTACTATATCAACATTTATTTTGACTTTAAATGTAGGGATATCAAAATTCAGATAAACTTTGAAGTGTTTTGGAACACTGAAAGGATGTTCCATGGATGAGAAGCCAGGGGGTGCAAGTGAGAAGCCAAAATTTTCTATTGAGATTTATTGGAAATTTTGGATGAATTGTTGTAGAATCTATGATTGTTTCCACTAGAGGGATTAATTCACCATTTTATTGATGGGATTGGATACCTCAGTGTTATTTTTTATTTGAGGTTGTTTGAAGTGACTAGATGGATAGTCTGGAAGATCTGTTGTTTTTCACCTAAGCTTCTTGTAGCCTAACCTCATCCTCAGGATCATACACTCTCAATATAAATCAATCTGATACCATTAATCTGAAACTCATGGATTTTATTTGAAATATATGTTAATAATACAAAAATAATATAATTATCATAATAATTCTTTCTTTGAGAAGAGGTGTTTTATTTCTCACAAGATTGCAAATGCAAACAGATGCTTATCTCTGGGAAGAGCTATTTGATCCCCTTCTTAGGGTACATATTTATTTTTACATATTTTTAAGGTAGGAGGAGGATTTGGAAGGTCATCAATCTTGAGGAAGTTGTAGTGGTTTGACTTCCATAATTTACAATAGCACAAAATTTGAGAAATTATTATTTTTAGAGACTTTCTATTTTTAGATAACACTATTAAAATTTAAATTTTAGGCACTTCCATTGGGTTTTCATGGGTCAAAAACCACTAATCATTTCTTTGTGCCATCTCATCATGTTCTCCTTTTTCTTAGCTTTCCAATAGTTTGAATGGGGAGTAAAATGAAGCTATGGTTCAAAAGTTATGGCTCCCAAAAGTTCTACCAATAATTAGGGGTAAAACCGTCACCCAAATTGACACCTGAAGTGTTGTCCAGATCATTTTTTCCCATTATTAATTTATATTTTATAATTTCATCAATATTATAGAATATTTTCTTATTTCCACACATATGATTGATTCAATCACTATCTAAGTACCAAACCTCATTATTACTTTTTTATACTATAATGCAAATAATTAACAAATTTTCATTCTCTTCACTTTTATTTTCTCTTTCTTTTGCCAAGTTTACATTATCGTGTCCCATATCATATATCCTTTTTTGACATTCACTTGCAAAATATCTAATCTTTTTTACAATAGTAACACTGGACATTTGATTTGTCATACCTTTGTGAATAAATTCCATGTGACGTGTTGTTGCTCATTCCTCTTTCATGTCATACTGAATAGCTATGTCTTCCTTCTTCAAGATGCTTATAGTTATTCCTCTTCCATAATATCTTTTGCCTCTCTTGTTGTCTCCTCTACCTCTTCCTCTTATTGCAACTTGAGATTTAAATTCTTGCTTAAAAGAAGAGTGAGTTGTTCTATTCAATATTTGTTCATGATTTTGTAAAGAACCCATAATTTCATCAACAATCATTTTAGTTAAGTCCTTAGACTCATCTATTTCTTCCACAATAACATCAAATCTTGTAGGAAGACTTCTTAAAACCTTTTCTATTATTATTTAATCCTCTAAGGCATCTCCATTTGATTTAATCTGATTGACTATATTCATAGTGTGAGTAAATAAATAATTTATAGACTTAGATTCCTTCATTTGTAGATTTTGAAATTCTCTTCTTAATAATTGTAACTGAACTTGCTTTACCTTATTGTTGCCTTTATACACATTTTGTAAAATATATAATGCTTTCTTTTATCTCATAACTATTAATATTCATGGGGAAAAGAATCTTCCGTTGCCATTTTTAAGAAGTAGAGAGCCTTGGCATATTTTATTTTATTCTCCTTCAACAAGTTCTTCTTAACTTTTGTGAGTGTATTGTATACATTTTGAATAGTAGGTTCAAAAAAACCATTTTCAACAAGCTTCCATAATTCTTGCGATAAAAAAATGGTCTTCATTTTAATACTCTAAACATCATTATTCTTGCCATCAAATAATCATATTTATGGCCATTATTATTGATGCTAATGATCACCAAAACTACACAAAACACACAATATTGACACTAATACTAATTGAAGGAACTAGAGCATTCCATAGTTTACTATGCAAATAAACACAATGTGATAATGTGCTTGAACCCACAAACACACAACACTACAAGGTGCAAACAAAGTATTGATGGCTATTCTAAAACCAATAGATTCATTTTATTAGCTGCAGCTAGGATGCACTTGGTGCATACTAAACACAATACAATTGCCTCAAAAAATAGATGTCTTAGAATCATTTAGGGGACTGATACAATACTAGCATTCAGGTGTAAAAAGTGGAAGTCAGTAGATGGCTTTTAGTTGTAAAGCCACAACTCAGTGAACCTTGTCGGTGGAGAGTAGGTGTTAGTGCATTGCACATTGGAAGAAATTAAATATTCCAACAAATAATCAATGAATGTGTTAGATCGATCTAAACTGAGTAAACCTTATTTACTTATTTTCTCCAACAATTTTATTTATTCCTAGTTTTTCTCTAACTGAGTAAATGTATTGACTTATTTTCTCCAACAATTTTATATATTCCTAATTTCTCTCTAATCTATTTTTATAAATAAATATTAATTATTTGTTAATACATTTATTATTACTTTCTTACGCCTCGCTGTCCAATGAAGATGTTGTATTTTGGTGAACCAAGGGATTTTACATGCTATTCCAATCAATAGGAGGCATTGAAACATCCTACATAATCTATAATGCTTATTTCTCCTATAAATTGCATTTATAAACTTTTAAATTTGATAATCCATCATTGTAATATAATTAAGGGGATTTTATTAAATATTATGGGTATAAAATTCATATATGCATCTTTCTTGGTGTAATCCATCCTTTTTTTCAAAGCTCGTAAACTTTGACCTTTCTAAATTCAGCCTTCTTCCCTTAACGTAGGAATATGTTCAAGGTATTTATCAACTTGGTGTAGAATTCTTTTACAAAGGAGACATTTCTCTATCTGGTTTTATATACTTGTTTTCAGTTAGGAGATTTTGATGATAGATATTCAACTTGAGGTCATGTTATTATGGATAATTTTGGTCTATATCACATTTAAGTAAGAAGAGGATTGATATATGTCTTTCCTCTCTTGAGGAAGAATATAGTGGATTTATTAATACATCATAATAAGAAGTATAAATCCAGACTGTTCTAGATAATGGGAGACCAAAACAGTGCCTAAATTTGCAACTTGTTCCTGAAAATAGAGATTGTTAAATTTACATGAGATGCCTACACGCAGAATATAAATATTTTTTAAAGAATTCTCAAATATCAAATCTAGTTTTTAAATTATCAATATTTTTTTATAATAATAAATGTGTCAAACATTTTAATTTTAAATATACACTTATATTTTATGAGTGAAACATTATATGTATAGTCTTGATCTCCTGAACCTTTTTTTTTAAATTAAAAATTTATGCAATCAAAAGTTCTTCAATAAAAAATAAATAAAAAATTTAACCCTTTTTCAAAAAGTTAAAAGACATGTTAAAATCTATGGATACTTTCTACAAATCATCATCCATGCCTCCCCTAACTATTTTAGAAAAGGTTGCTTTCTAATTGTGTATCGAATGAAGCCGAGTTTGTAACCCTCTTTTAAAAAAGATTTGATGAATAGAAATGTATATTTTTAGTATATGAAAGACATTTTTAATATCAAAATATATATTCAATCTTACGATATTTTTAATTTATAAATATAACATCCTAGATCTTTAAGAATTGTTTCAAATGTCTAGTTTTAACATTGAAGGGTCTTTTCAAATTCATACTTAGCCAAATATTATTATTTTATAATTTTAAGGTTTTAAAGTAACGTGACGTTCATAAGTATTTAAGTATCACACTATTTTATAAATTTAAGGTTTTAAAGTAACATGATGTTCATAAGTATTTAAGTATCACACATAAGAACCTTAAGGAATTTTAAGGTTGTTGGGTACCATAATAAGAACTTTATGGAATTTTAAGGTCTTAGGGTAACATAATATACATATGTATTACACATAATAATCTAAACTATACTTATGCAAATTAAATTATGGTTTTTAAATATGGTTTATTTTTTTAATTTCATACTAATTTCATGATATATTATTGATTGGAGATATATTTTTAAATTTTATTTAACTGTAATTTTATTTTTATTTTTTCACATTATAATTGCAATCAATTATGATCAATTATATTAAATTGTGTATAACATCACGATCTTAGTTGTTTAAACTCAATCTAATAAAAAAAATTGACTAATTTAATTTAATAATGACCTACAACAACGAATAATGATAAATATGCATTCATTGTATAGTTGTAGCTTAAAATCAACATTAAATTATTTGGATTTCCTAATCATAATCTTGAATTATTAAATTTAGTCTAATAAGGACCGATTATCAACCTACAAACACTGGAAAATGAAAAAAAAAATGGGACAATTTTGGTCAAATAGCCACAAAACATATTTCAATTCTTTTGTTATGCCTAATTAGGACCTTAATTTACCAAAATTAGACTTAAGACAAGAATGATCTATGAACATAAAATAATGAAAAATACATTTAATTATATGGGTAACCTGAAGTCAACCTTCATTTCTTTGATTGTCTAACTATCTATGGTTCAAATTGGTCAAATTGAGTTAAATAATGAATTCAAAACAATTATATATATATATATATATATATATATATATATATATGCATAGCTTCTGCATCACATAATAACCTTGTTTGTGCATTTGCACAACTTGCACACAACTCACATTAAAGTTATTCATGATATAGGCATACTAATGCTTGCTCGTATTTATGTGTGCTCTCCTCTATGCCAAGCCTATTACTTCCTGCATGCACCCATGCTTATGTTCTAATTAATATTTCTTGTAGTTATATTCACCACACTCATCTTTACTCATAATCTTGCACACTCCCTTTCACCAATATTTCCTATTGTCTTGTGCCCCACTCCTACACTTAATCCTAGATCCACATGATTCAATTGCATTTGCTTGTAATTCTATGCACCACATCCTCACATGATCAAAGTTACACTACTTTTATCTATCTTATGTAACACACTTACATTTTTTCACAATCCCACATGCCGCATTAGAACTTGTTTGTAGCCTTGAAAAGTACACTTGCACTTCCTCACAGTCATGAATGCCACATTCAAACTTTTTATCATTGATGCACTATCTCACATCTTTCAAAGTATAGAGATGATTTATTGCAGTCCCACACAACATACTCACACTTGTTTGTAATCTCACATGACTTACGTGTACTTTCTCACAATCCTATGTGCTTATGCTTTGTGAAAAACCTATTGTCACCTAAGCATGTTTACACCTTCCTAACTCTAGTGCATCCACATATCAATTTGATCTAAATATATGGCTTACCAAGTGGCAGTAGTCAGCTTGTAACCTATCAGTTATCCAATTGGGCAGTTATCCATAATGCACCTAGAAGCTCAAATATCATCTCATAAGAAATATGAAATAAATTTTAACTATATTTATTGTAATTGAAAGTAGTTGCAACAAATTTTATACTACTATGTCAAAATACATAGCATGTGTATTTAACCAAAAAAAGGGGGAAGACCCATGAGGTGATGCAAAAAATAATATAAGCATATACATAGTTGTAACAATAGGTAGAATGATCTTAGTATCTCTTCTACCATACACACATTATGAGAACTCTATAGTCTATTTAATTAAGAGGAAGTGTTACCAGTTTTGATCACAAGAGCATAATTTTATATCTTTGTTGGAGTCTTGTATACCTTTGTACTATTTACCTATTCTTTTCTCATTTAATAGAAGTTACATTTCTATAAGTATAAGACTATCACTCTATTTAAATATATATTCAACATTTTATTTGAATCCTTATATGTGCATTCACTCTTTATAATTTTCAGTTAGCTATAATGAATAATTTCCCCTCATATGCCTATTTTTGGGCGCTTATAACATGGATAATTGGAATTAGAGCACATATACCATTCATATCATTTTTTAGTGTTATTTAGATTTATTTTCCCTTTTTTCTATTATGATCATTGTTAGAGCAAGCAGGAAAGTGAATAACTCCTAGATGGAAGTGTCCCTTTCAAAATATATGGAAGAGGGCACACACTTAATTGAAGATATCTAGCACCTCCAACACCAGAACTAATAGTTGAAAGGCACTCTCTTGTCCAAGGAGAATGAATAAAATATTTTCATGGAGAATCTGAAAAATATCATGAAAAATAACATTAATCTGCCTTAGCCTAGCCATCACAAGTTTATTTAAGTAGAGGATAGTTATCTCCTTATCATGAAAAATGTATAGCTAGAACTCATAACAATGGAGAAATAAATTAAACACCTCAAAGTTGAGTTCATAAAGTTTGAATCACCTAATAATCCAAATAAAAAAGTACCCCCATGACCAATCATGACATGTGATGTAAAAAATGATGAAAAAAGACCTTGTGACTCCATGTCAGTCATCACCATTTGGTTTATCGATAACCTTGTTTGGTAGATTTTAGAATCACACTATAGGAATTGGTTCAAAGCTTATAAGTAAAATGGGATATGAAGGCCAAGGTTTAGGAAATAAGGAACAAGGCATATACAATTCCATCTAGATAGAGATAAAACCAGGTTCTTGGATACACTCATTTTAACACAATATGAGAATGCTTCATATATGTCTAGCTCAAGTTATGCGCCAAATATGAATCCACATTGAAATCTTTAGAAGATATCCTAAGTTTTTCTAATTGAACATCATGTTATTAATATGAACATATCCATGAGGTATCTTAATATTTCATGTGAGCATCCTAGCCATGCTCTATTGACAAATCACTATTTTAATGCACACATAACTTTGTGTGGAAACCTATGCCATGAAAACATAAAATATGGTGCATATCTCATTAGTGGTGTTTGACATAATAAAAATTACCAATTTATCAATTGTACTCAATGTATAAGCAACCATAGGCACACACACATAATTCTAAGTAGAAGGACCATCCACAACAATAACTTTGTTAATCAAGGAGAATTTTATTGGTTTCTAGTTTTACACTTCTCACACTTGACCTTGTACACTTGAAATAAAATGAAAAACAAATAGGAAAAACCCACTAGTATGTCATTATATTCAGGGAAGGATTTGTTATCTATAATAGACCAAATAGAGAAAATGATTAAAAGGCACCAATAGAGAGTATGGTTAGCTCCCTGCTACTTTTGGGTCTACCTAAACCAAGGTGAGAGGACCTATGGGGTAGCTTGCTCACATAGAGAGATTCTACAATTCAACCTCTATGGGGATAATGGGCACAAAGAGACACAAATATGACTAGGGTAAAACTAAACTTGCATAGTCTACCTAGGAAGGGTTGTCACATGGAATGCACAAATACACTAAGGTCACATAGAAGCTACTAAAGATAGATATAAAAGTGATTAAAAACTTCAGTCTAAAGAATTTTCAACAATAAGGGGTTGAACAAAAGATCACAATGCTAGGCTTTAAAGCAAAAAATGCAAACACATGTTAGGTATGTAGTATTTTATGCATCTACAGGTAAATAATGCTTATGATATTCAACAAGGGCATATTATTTGCAAGGTAGAATAAGGTATGATAGTTTGAGAGTAATAAGAAGATGGTAGTGTGCTAGTGGTTTTCAAACAACAAAGACACTTCCAATATTCATAAGAACACTTGTTATAACGATGTAGAAAAAAATGACTTACAAGCTAATGGGAAAAACTAGGGGTGATTTACATCCATTAGTGCCAATATAATACAAATACCTAAATAGTCCTTGAAAGTCTAGAACATATACTTAAACTAGAATCTCAAATACTTTTTCCTACTAAATTCATGAACCCAAGGTGCCCTAATGAAGTATTCAACAAAATATTTCCAAATCTCTATGCAGAAAGGGGTTTATAACCCAGATCTATAACCAAGATGACAACCATACATAAGCACAAAGATAGATATCCAATCAACATAGGATGTAAAACATCTCATTGTATTTCATTAACAGAATAAAATAAAGAACCACAAGTATTTTCCATTATATTGAAAAGAGATATTACACACATCCAATTTTCAAAAATGCTACCATGGGGACAAGCATGGTGAATTTGCTCCAAGTTGGACGAGGGAGACATATAGACATGCTCTCATAGCTTGTTAATGCTTATACAACTGTAACCACCTTAGTAAGAGAGGTAAAACACACATAACAATGATCCCAAATAATTGTAGACCCTAGACTTAGAGAAAAATAAAGACCAATAATAATTACCAACCCTTGAATAGATGATAAAACTCCCTATTTATATATTTTACACCACTTTCAAATCTAGGAACATGGGTTGGAATTTGTAAAGCTATGAAACAACCCTCTAAATTTTGTCAAGATGCTCCCAGATAGAAAATATTCCTTGCCATGCTTGAAATATTCATCTATTTGTAATGAAAATCATTTCTCTAACTAACTCTACAAGGTATGATGAATATTTGTAATAAATGCTTTGATTTCATGTCTAGTGATGCCATTTTACATGTTCAAGAAGGTGAAATTTTTTGGTCAAGGTCAAACAAATTTTGTCCTCATGGGTAATTGCTTTGAGATGCCCTTGACCACTTGCTTGCACAACTAGAACCTCTTGGACAACTACCTTTCCTTTTATGCATGCCAAAGAGATCCCATTACTTTTTGATGATTCCATTGGAATGCTCTGGTTGTGGTAGAGGTAGAAAATTATCCATGATCCATCTAAAAAATATGCTTTGGAATGGCCCACTTACTCTCTTGTGTGCTTTGATTTCTTACTTGTCTATGAAGGACCCATAAATTTTAGCTCCTAAGCTAAATTTTACCACATATCAACATGTGACACTCCACATTAGGTCTAACTGGGCACTTATGGGGCTCAAAAGTGACTAAGCCACTTAATTTTTTGAATCCAAACACATGTCACATTCTCATGCCATCTTTAAACTAGATCAAATACACACCATTGATCCATTAAGAAGTCTCTAATTATTGACTTTATCATATGATATTGATCTTGGGTTGGGCCTCTAAGATCCTACCACTTCATAGCCATGTGGGTTCTCTATGTTTTTTTCATTACTTAAATGCTATCACACCATGTGGAAGCTTCTCATTAAATATCTGGTTCTATTGAATTGTCAACTATTTGTTCACATAATTGATCTCAATTACATAGATCAAATGATTTTCATTGATAATTTTAAACCTAGGATTAATATAAACCATTGATTTATATCTAGATCATCATGGTTGTGAGATATGTCACTACCACATTCAACCCAGACCCTTTGAAAAGTCTACTCTCATTCACACCATCAATCTGTTGGTTGCATGATTGATCATGAACTATTGATTTTATTGGTCACTTATTGAGATCTTGACATCTGTCTTTCTCACATCTCTCCATAGGATATTTGATTTACTGACACCTACTCACCATTAGATCTATTAACAAGGTTCCCATGATGGTGACACTTGTTAGCTTCTCGATTATTCTAGGGCTTCTATTACACATGATCAATCAATGGGAACATGTTGAAACCTTTAATCATGCCCATTAAGCTCAACACTTGGCACATCCACACTTGTCTAGAGTCTTTTTGACTTTTAAAATTTGATCATGCATTATCAAATCATCTTTCCCCATGTGAATGTGTACTTTTTGATTATGATCCACTGGGTCAGACATGATTATCTAAAAATTTACAATGAAAATAATGAAGTCAAAATTTAGAGAGTAAAGAACTTAGTATAAAATATTAGCCTTATGTCTTCGTGCATAAATAAATATGATAGAAGATTTAGGATAGGAATTGAAACTAAGTTTATATTAAAGGTACCAAGCATTAATTAGACCAAATAAATAAAAGGACCAAGGGCCATGAGAAATAAAAGGGACTAAATATGATTTTTAGACTAAGGTTTGGTTATGTCAATAAACATGACAAAACCTTATTATAAAATTTAAACTAATTCCATGGCATAGTTAAATCATTCTAATGTAAATTTATCCTACCAATTTGAATTTAAATCAAGGGCCTTAAGCTAAGGCAATTAGGAAAATGGTTTTAGGGTGTTCAGACATGAATTCAACTTGGCTTCCAATAGACCAAAGGTTAGTAAAGACCAAATTAATAGGACACTTGACCTCTGATGAACACTTGAAAATAGGAAGTGGGATAAATAAATTAGGCATTTGTGCTTAACAAAGGCTAAATAGCTTGAGTGAAATTTTTTCACTAACACTACCCTCACCTAAGGATGTACACCCCCTACAAGTGTGTAAAGAACCCCAAAATGTAAGACTGAGTGCCAATCCATTGGGTCACAGAGTCAACACATAGTCAATTTATATCAATAGAGACCCATGAAGGCTTAATAATACAAGGTAGACTAATATAAAAATATCAAGAGGATATAAAACTAAATACATGATAAAGAACATGAAAATAAACTATAAAAATAAGGCCCAAAGTAGAGGGGTGACAAAATAATAAAATAACAAGACTATACACAATACAATAATGTACATAGTTGTAGACACAAACAAGGAAGTGTTTTAGATTCTGCTTATTGACAGCTTTAGTATTTCACCATCCAAGTCTATGAGGAAGAAAGTATGTTTCCCAATATAGCAATCGATGGAATAGGGACCCATCCACAAGGCCTCAAATTTCACATGCTTGTCTTTCTCCTCATGCTTGTTATCCCAAAGTATCACCAGGTCACCAACATGGAAGGTTCTTGGAGTGATTTTTCTATCAAATATCTTCTTCAACATTTCCTTGAACTTGAGGTGTCTTTCATGAGCTTGTCTTATAATTTTATCAAGCTCAATAATTTATTTCATCCTACTTTCATAGTGGTTGATTTGCTTATCATATTCTAGTTGTTGCATGAGAAGATAAGTTTAAAACTATAAATTCATATGCAAAACTACTTGAGCTCTATACACAATCTCAAAAGGGATTTTTACTAGAGCTCCCTTTAGCATGATCTTGTCAACCCACAAAACAAATTACAGATATTCACCTTACTATTTCTTATTTTCTTCCAATGTTTATCTAATTATTTTGAATAATTTATTGTTACTAGATTATAGCTGCCCATTTCTCTAAGGGTTATAATTGGAAGAATTGTCAAATCAATCATGTACTCTTTACATAATGTCACTAAATGTTTAGATTTAAAACTCATGGCATTATCAGTAATAAATTTGACAAGCACATCAATTCTACAAATAATCTAATTTACTAAACTATCAATAACCACCTGGTGTGTAGCCTTCTTTGTAGGGACCGCCTCAACTCATTTTGTGAAGTAGTTAGTTACGACTAGTATCTATGTGTATCACTTGAAAAATCAATAATTTATCCAAAGAAATCCATTCCCTATTATCTAAATGGGCCTTCAATTGTCATAGGCTACAAGGGAATAAAACAAAAAGCTTTCATCCTCCTAGCTAGGCATTTACATTTATCACACTTTCTAGATTCAGAGCAACATATTTGAATAAAGAACACCACTAATAACTAGATCTCATAACTTTATTTGTTGTAACTTTAGGTACAAAATAGCTACCACATACTCCACTATGGAAGTTTTCAGCTAGGTTAGTAATTTGTTCTTCTTGCATACATCTTAAGAGAACCCCATCTAGATTTTTTCATGCAAGTCCATTTTTAGTCAAGAGCTATTTTTTGGAAATAAACTGTAGAGTCCTCCTATGATTCTTGTCCAAGTTAGGGGGATAATTTAGATTTTTCAAGTAATAGACAATGTCTTTATACCATGGATACATGTTAAATTGAATCAAGGCATCATCAATATTGAAAATAATAATATTTACCTTAATGACTTATAAATTGGTCTCAGCCATCAGCTTGGATAGACCCATACCTCATACTAACTTGGTGGTATGAATATCTATGTCATAAGATTGTGACTTTTGACCCATCTACATCTCTAGCTGGATGCTTCAGTCAAATCAAGATGTCTTTTACCGTGATATGAAGGACATAATAAAAAATATTTGAACTCAGAATATAAGGTCTAAACACTTTAATATCCTTCAAGAGAGCAAATGCTTATTTTTCATGATGGTGTAATTTATTTTATCACCTTGCCTATCTTTACTAAACAAATTTATTGGTTGATTGTGATCATCTTCATTATTTTTCAATAGGACAACAACAATAGTATTGTATGATGAAAAAGAGAATATCTGAAATGGCTTAGTGCAATAAGAAAAGGTCAAAATAGGGGTATACTTTAAATCTCCTTTGATGTCATTTAATTCTTGCATGACCTTCTCTTCCCACTTGATGGTCTAGCCTTTCTTCAACATGGAAGTAATAGGCATAATGATCTCTACAAATTTGGACACAAACCTCCTTACGAAATTAATTTATCCAGAGAACGAATGAATTCGCTTCTTGGACTATGGTAAGGAAACTTTATCAATGTATTATACCCTATTAGGGTCAATAATGAGACCATATTTAGACATTATGTGTCCCAATAACTTGGCCTTTCAGACTCCAAAGTGACATTTCTTTAGATTAAGTCAAATATTGAATTCCATGCATTTGATCAACACTTTATCTAGATGCTCCAAATGTTCTTCCATAGTCTTGGAGTATATAGTAATATCATCCTAATATACAATTATAAACTTATTAATCACCTTTGAAAAGTAATGTCCATCACTTTTTGAAACATTGCACTAGCTTTCATCAACTCGAAGGGCATACTCATATATACATACGTGCCCCAAGGAATTTTAAATGTGGTCTTAGGTCTCTCAAATTCCTTCACCATACCCTGTTTATATCTTGAGAAGTCATATAAAGTAGGTAACATCTCTTATATTGTAAAATTTTGAAATATGTTATCCATATTGGGTAGGGGATAATTATATTTTAAAGAAGATTTCTTCAAATTTCAAAAATCCACACACAAATGGATGTCACCATTTGTATTTCTCATAGGGACTAAATTTGTAACCCATGATGAATACTTGATGGGCTAAATGCTACCACCATCCATTATCCTATTTAACTCATCCTACATCTTAGTGGCCAAGATGGGGTTAACAGGTTTCTATTTTTCACTAAAAGGCTTTGTATTACGCTGCAAAGGGATGCCATGTTTGAACAAGTATTACCTATATGATTTCAACTTATAATAAGACCATGCTAAATAATCTTGGGTTTTTTTAGTAGCTACATGTAAACTTGTTTCTCAACTAGGCTTAGGTTAGTATCTAACCAAACCATCCTTGGATTCTCATCAGAACCCAAATTACACTCAGTCACATGTTTTGAAATAAATGAGTCTCAAATCTTGATTCTATCTACTCCATCTAAAGATGCTTCTAAACATACCAATCCCTTTAGGAGAATGTTTATCTTTAGCTAAATAATTTCCTCCCAAACAAGGTTTCCTTCACATCAAAAACCTGAACCATATATTCCAAGTGTATGAGTTGATCATGGAACTTAGCTTCACAATTTAGAAACCTGTTAATTCATTCATCATCATCAATCACCTGCCAGTGATGAACATTTTTTGGGATTGAACACCTAACAAGCACTTACATGACTTGATGCTGATGATGAGGGCTTGTATTTTAAATGTCAAATTGAGCACATAACCTTGCAAGTTTTTCATCTTCTTTGTTGAAAGTTCTATCGTTAATAAAGATTGAATGCATCAAAGAATTAAAAGAAATCCCAAACAACATTCTGGTATTATTTCAACCTTTTCTTTTGGCGTCATAAGCATTACATACTTGCTTTACCACTATCTCATAATCACCCTTGATAGTCAAGATCATGTTAATGGGCAATCCATAGACCAAGCAAGAGTGTCTCATACTTAAAATTATTATTAATGCACTCAAAGAATAGCTGGAAAGAAAACTTAAAACACTTACCATTGGGGGCATAGAATACTACCCATATGCCATTTCCAAGATTAGAGCAAGCCCCATCAAAACACATATTCCAAAATACACCTTCTTTTCTAGGTTCAACATCAAGAGCAATATGTTATTCACTAGTGTTAACATTCCTAATGAAGTTCCCAATCCCAACATCTGTGTACAATACTTCATTTTGAGCATGTTTTGTATTTTTAGTTACATTTAGCATCTTTGGCTCTCTATAAATTTTGACCATCTAACCCTCTAATGGAATGGTAGCATAGGAAAGTTTCATTTGTACACTTCTACCCATACTAGTAGCCTATTTACATGAAAACAACATCCCTCACTTAGGCAGGTCATCCACAACTAGCACATCCATATTTAAATATTTACTTAGATGCACTACCAATTGCACTACTAACCCCTTGAATTATCCAATAAATAGAACTTCTCATGATTCCATGACATAACACTTACTGAAGGTTGATGTAATTTTAACTTTGATCTCATTTAAGACACCTAGGGGCATCACATTATAAGAAGCACCTGAATCAAACATGAAATTGTAGACAATAAGACCATTGATTAATAGGGTTGTGTAAAATGGATCCACATTCAGCGGACTTTCTACTAATGTAGTTCCCAAATAGACTTCTTTAGTGGGTTTGACAAGCTCTTCAGATTCTTCATCACTTTATAGGGTTTTTTGGGGTAAATTAATTTCATTTTCAGTTGACATCTCACCAAATTATAAGTACTCAAATGCCCTCTTCTTATGCTCAGGTATTCATAATAATTCAACAAATGGCATGATGATTTTTAGTTGGCTCAAAATGTGAGCCATATCACATATGCATATTGAGGAAGAGGAGTATTTCATGGAAGGTTAACAACACCTTCATCTAGAATACAATCACTTAAGGTCTAAAGTAGAGTAAGTTGGGGTGGATTTGTGTTCTTAGTAACATTATTCAAAGTGGGATTCTTTTTAACATCATTTACACCTCTGGGAATACTAGATAATAAAGGTACTTTATTTTTAGTAGGATCACCTGTAGGCTTAATAACTTAGGATATGTGTACTAGTTTGGAAGCATTTGGGACTACTTTAGTATTTTTAGCTTCCTTACTTGTATCCCCTACCTTTAGAATTGTAGGGGTAGTGTCTTGAGGAGCAACCCCTGGTTGCCTACTTCTCAAGTAGTATTATTTCTCTTGGGTAACTGATACATTAATTAACAACTACCTATCATCAGCTAAAGAAATACCCCCATCATCTTTTTTAATCATCACTAATCTTAAAATGTAAAAATCATGAATGGACAATTCATATGCTTATGCCATATTAACCGCATAAGCAAATTCATAAGTTGGGACATATACCATTTCTAATGCACTCTAAAACTAATCAATAGTAACAACACTCATCAATAATGTGGAGGTAGATATCATATTTCAAGGACTTTGAAAATTGAACATCATAATCTCATCACCATATGATACAGACTCATGTTCATCTGCATCTTCATTAATTAGTTTAGTTGTATCATATAGAATATGTGTAAGGAAGCACTTATCACACAAATCAATATCAGTGTCACAACCTACCGTATTCACTTTATCATTTTATTTATTAGGTTCTTCTTTCACATCCTCTCTATTCTGATTTCTATCTCTAATTATATCATGTGTAGGCCTCTTCCCTCTAACATTTTCCTTATTATGAAGAGCATGTCCCCTTTGTGCTTGATTCATATTTGAATACCTCTCTTGACTAGTTGACACATGAGGGACCCCCTTCTAATCCATATCAAGTTTATAGGACATGTCTTTGATAGTGAAGGCCAAAGTCTTAACCATTTTTGCAAGGTTGGTTGTCTTTGTGGACTATGTTTTTTTTAGGATTGACCCACTTCACATTAGCTAGCTTGTTCATGGGATTTCCCATAACCTTTATGTTTTTCTCAATTTGGATGGACATATTGAATGCCAATCATAGGTTTATGGGAGCCTTGTCCCACAAGTAATATGTACACTTATTATCAAAGGCATCATAGTGTTTTATCAATCACACTGTATCACTAGGCTTTATGTTCTTAGGTAGCCACATCATAGCTTTGTTGAGCCATGTGTTGAATTCTTGCATACACTATTTGGGGTTCTTCTTATGGTTTAAAAATTATCCAAAAGGATCTTTGGAACAACTCTATCACCATATGAAATTCTAAAAACATTCCTCATCTCTTCCCATGAATCAATGTTCCCATGTGGAAGTGAATTGAACCACTCATGAGAATCTTCTTCCAGTGTATACACAAATAACTTGATGAACACATCCTCATGCTCAACATCATATTCTTAAATTGTATTGTGAAAAGACCTCAACTGATGATCAACACTAATTTCATTATTCCATTGGAATTTTTGAAGGCATTTCCTTAGTTCTTTTGGACTTTATTAGGATAACCTTCCATGTTATCAAAATTGATAGTCTTGAATCTGAGAACATAAAATACAACACATTCATCCTCACCTAGGTCCCTATGCCTCATGAATAGTTAAATTAGAGGTTCAATAATAGTTGGAAAAGGGATGTGATGGGTTCAATGAGGGGGTCTTGGTTGATTAAACATAGGAAGGGATTCAGCTACTTGAGAAGGAGCTAGATAATAGTTAGGACTATAAATTTTGGAATGACTAAAAGAGATGTAAAAGTCATAAACAATGGGGAATTGAACAAAAATTTCAACGTTAAAAAAATTTTACTTGTCTATTTATTGTTTAGTATCCAAACATTGCCCTTTAATAAACCTCTAAACTTGTCTCCCTCTTATTTGATGAGTACTTAGGGGTGAGACAAGATTTTTGAATGAGTCATATCTAAAGGATGATCTCAATCCTTCCAAATTTACAAACAAGAAAGAACACTCAAAGTTGAAATGAAAATATATATTCAAAATTGGCACTGATCTTCATTGAAACCACATGATAAAATTGGAGTCACCACTAGAATCAAAATTCTAGAATATAACAGTTAACAAACTAATTATGATACATACTAAAAACATAATTTCTAAATTTGATGATGGGATAATAGCTCAAAGACATTAAATTTTCTAGAATAGTGTTTAAAAGGGAAAAACACCTTTCAATATGTAATTTTAATATCTCTTTGTAATAAACTGAGCAAAAGTCAAATTGTCAAATATTTCAATTCCTAACACATCCCCTAGTTGAGTGATGTAGAGTTGACATCGAAGATATTCCAAATGCAATAATTAGTAGTAGATAACTTCACAACTTAAAATACTTATAGTTCTCTATAAGAGTCCCCATCAACACAATTAACTAGAACTTCAATTAATTCATCGATAATAGACTTAGCAAGGTGTTGGTTCTCAATTATACACATCTCACATTCTGTCTTGCACACTTGAAAGAAAGTAGAAAATAAAGATGAAAAACTGACTAGTATGTCATTGTGGTTGAGGAAGGATTTGGCATCTAGAATAGAATGAATGGAAAAAATGACTGAGAGGCACTAACAGAGGGTATGGTCATCTCCCTACTACTTTTGTTTCTACCTAAACCAAGGTGAGAGGACCTATGGGGTAGCTTGCTCATATAGAGAGAGTCTACAATTTAACCTCCATGGGGATTATTGGCATAAAGAGACACAAATATACTAGGGCACAAACAAATATGCACACTCCACTTGGGAAGGGTTATCACATGGAATACACAAATAGATTAGGTCACATACAAGCTACTTAAGATAGATATAAAGTCTCTTGCAACCTTCATTTTAAATAATTTTTAACTAGGGGTTGAACAAAAGATTATAATGCTGGTCTTTAAAGAACAAAATGTAAAGACATGTTAGGTATGCAATATTTTATGTATCTATAGGAAAATAATTCTTATGATATGCAACAAGGGTGTATTATTTATAGGGTAGGACATGGTGGGATAGTTTTATAGTAATAAGAAAAAGGTTTTGTGCTGGTGGTTTTCAAACAACAAGCACTCTTGCAATATTCATAACAACACTTTTTGTAAAGATGCAAAAAAATGACTCACAAGATAATGGGAACTACCAAAAGTGTTTTACATCCATTTGTGCCAATAGAATATAAATATCCAAATAATCCTAAAAACTCTAGAATATACATTGAAACTAGAATATCAAATTCCTTTTCATGCTAAATTCAAGAACTCGGGGTGACCTAATGAGGTATTCAACAAAATAATTCCAAATCTCTATGTAAAAAGGGGTTTATAAGCTAGATCTATGCCCAAGATGATAACCATACAAAAACACAAAGCTAGATATCCAATCAATATAGCATGTAAAACATCTCATTTCATTTCAATAAAAAAAGAAAATAAAGAACCACAAGTATTTTCCATTATATTGAAAAGAGATCTTACATACGTCTGAGTTTTCAAATGCTACCATGGGGACAATCATGGTGAATTTACTCCATGTTGGATAGGGAGAACATATAGACATGTTTTCAAAGCTTTATAATGGATATACAACTGCAACCACCTTACTAATAGTAGTGATCACAAAAAATTGTAGACCCTAAAATTAAATAAAAATAAAGACAAAAAATAATGGCTAACCCTTGAATAGAGGACAAAACCCCTTATTTATATATTTTGCACCACTTTCAAATCTAGGACTATGGGTTACAATTTGTAAAGCTACAAAATATCCCTCCAAATTTTGATAAGGTGATCTTGACTAGAAAATATTCCTTGTCATGTGTAAAATCTTCTTCCATTTATAATAAAAATCATTACTCTAACTATCTCTATAATGAATGATGAATATTTTTAACAACCCTTTGATTTCATTACTAGAGATACTCTTTTACATGATCTGGAAGGAAAACTTATGTGGTGGAGTTTGTACAAACCTTTTACTCATGTGTAACTTCTTGGAGATGCCCTTGAACACTTGCTTGCATAGATGGAACCTCCTAGACAACTACCTTTCCTCTTGTGCATGCCAAAGAGAGCCCATTACCTTGTGATGATTGCATTGGAATGCTCTAGTCATGGTAGAGGTAGAAAATGATCTTTGATCCATCTTGAAAATATGATTTGGAATGGCCCATAGACACTCTTTTACACTTTGATTTCTTACTCATCTATGAAGGACCCATCAAATCTAGCTCTTAAGCTAAAGTTTGCAAACATATTAACACATGACACTCCACATCAATTCTAACTAGGTACTCATGGGGATCAAAAGTGACTAATCCATTTAATTGGCTCAATATAGACACATGTCATGTTTTTATGACATCCTGAAACTAGATCAAATAGACACCATCGATCCTTTAATAAGTATCTAGGCATTGAATTCATCGCAAGCCATTGATCTTAACTTGGGCATTTCAAATCCTACCACTTACTATCTTTATGGGTTCTATATGAATTTTTCCATTACTTGGATGCTATCTCACCTCAAGGAAGCTTCTTGTTAAATATCTAGCCCCATTAAATTTTCAACTATTTACTTATACCTTTGATCTCAATGACACAAATCAAATGCATTTTGTTGATCCTTTTAATCCTAGGATTAATGCAGAACATTGACTTATATCTAGATCATTGTGGTTATGACACATGTCACTACCACGTTCAACTTGAACCCTTCAAAAACTTTTCTCTCATTTATATCATTGATATATTCGATGCACAATCGCCTGTAAACTATTGATTTTCTTGGTCACTCACTGAGAGCTTGAAATTTGTCCTTCTTGTATCTCTCTAAAGGATCTTTGACTTACTGACCCCCACTTTCCATCATATCTATTAATAGGGTTCTCATGATGGTTACACTTATCACCTTCTCACTCATCTTGGAGATTTTTTAAAATCTTGACCTATTATGCACTATCAATCAGGATCTTTATGCTTTGTTACATACCATTAATCGATGGGAACATGCTTGAACTTTAAATCATACCCCATAAGCTTGACACTTGGCACATCCATGTTTATCCAAAGTCATTTTGAATTTTGAATTTTGGTCATGCACCATTAGATCATCTTTCCCTACGTTAATATGCACTATTTAATTGTGATCTGATGGGTTAGACGTGAGTGGCTAAAGATTTAAAAATAAAATAATGAAGGCAGAATTTGGGGAACAAAGAACTTTGTATAAAATATTATCCCTAGGTTTTAGTGCATAAATAATTATGATAGAATCTTTAGGATAGGACTTGAAGCTAAGTACATAGAAAAGGGACTAAGAGTTAATTAGATCAAACAGATAAAAGGACCAAGGGACATGAGAAATAAAAGTGACTAAATATGAATTTTAGACTAAGGTTTGGTCATGTTAATAAACATGACTAAATGTTAGTAAAAAATTTAAATTAAGTCCATGACATAATTAAAGTGTTCTTGAATAAATTTCTCCCGCCAATTTAAATTTAAATAAAAGGGCTTAAGCTAGGGTAATTGGGACAAGGGTGTTAAGGTGCTCAGACATGAATTCAACTTGGCTTTTGACAGAAAAAGGCTAGTAAAGACCAAATTAATAGGATACTTCACCTATGATGAATACTTAAAAATAGGAAGTGGGTTAAAAAAAATTAGGTATTTATGTTTAACAAAGGCTCAATTGATTTAGTGTAATTTTGGGCACTAACACATTCCTCGATAGAAACCTACACCTTGGTAATGTAAATAACACCACATGGATCAACCATGCTAGCCACAAGGATGATTTCATCAGATACACACATCTCACTCTCCAATTACATCCATTATCATTAGGACTTTAATTCAATTACGTAGTGTTAGAACGTTCATCCTTGTGTTATATAACAAGAAACAACCATTCTTAGTCAACATGTTGGCTCCCAGACATTCTTGTGCAAATAAATGCACACTCATTAAAATTAAATCATAAATCGATAAACCTTGATAATTTGGGGAAAGATTATTTGTCACTATCATGTTCTTAAAATCACCAATATTTACACATAGGTAATCTAGTATATAATTTCACATCATGTTATACATCTATATATACATTGATCTCTAAATAACATCCATTGCATTGTGAACCAACACCCCTATGGCTCTGTGCCATTAATACACCAACTTATGTTACAAAAACATGTCTCACACCCACACATGATGATTCAAAGTTATTTTCATTGCTCGAGAACAAGGAATTTATCAACTACACTCTTGTACCTCAATGTTTGGATATTGGACAATAGACTTGAACATCATAAAGATCACTAGTTTTAACAACACTATAATATTGAGGATTTTTATATGTTACTAAACATGCCACATCCATTTAACATGGGAATGCTTTATCTATAATATTTTATTGTGATTAGATATTATTCACATCTATAAAAAATACATCATAATTACATACAGTCTTACTTCTCTAGATTAGAAGTACAAGGATCAATCATATCCTTTATAATTAACAGACATCCATAATAGAACCTATCAAGAGAAGAAACACAACAATATGAAAATTCTAGTGTATTTTTCCATAGCTAATGGACACCATTTCTTTGCAAGAAAGTTCACATGATTCATGCACATATTTAGAACTATGTACACACCTCATTTATGTACTTATGAAACATCCACACATCACAGTTTAGAGTATCACATGCCATGGGCCAAATTTTTGTTTCTTTTAACTCATCCAATCTCCTTTATGCCAAGCCTAATTATGCATTCATGTGCTGGATGATTATGACATAACCAATCTTACTTCAAAATTTTCACACCACATTCATGTTTAATCATAGTCATACACACTCTCTTACACTATGATTACATGCCATCATGTTCACCACTCTTATGGTTGTTGAAAATATCTTGTGATTCACTTATGATTACTCAAAATCTTGCACACCACATACATGCTTAATCATAATATTGCACTTGATTTCAATATTATTTAGCACACATATACATTTTCTTATTACTATGTGACACATCTATACTTGATCATTTTATATAGCTTATTTTTATTCTTGCGTGGGACACTTCCACTTTTTCATAGACACACATTCCACATCCACGCTTTATTTTAGTCTCACACATACTCAAAATACTACATGATACACTTGAATTTGATCACATTCTCACTTTATCAAATTATTGTGTGCCTTACTTAAACTTACTCATAATTGTATTCTCTAATCCTCTACATAAATCCTGACATTTCCTATCCCTATTTACACCTACTTGTATCTACTGCATCCACATATTAACTTGATCTAAACGCATGGCTTACCAGGTCATGATTGTCAGCCTCAAACTTGTCAATTATCTATTTGTGGATTTATTTTCTACGTACTTGGAAACTCAACCATTATCCAACAAGGAAGATGAAAGGACTTGTAACCATCTTATTTTTAATCATAAATAATTGTATCTACTTTTGTATACTTATGTGTAAATATGTAACATGTCCATCTAAATAGAATAAATATTGAAGGCCCATGAGTTGATGCCACAATTTATAAACACATGCAAATTCATAATGATAGGTAGCATGCTCTAAGTATATGCCCTATCATAAAAATATTGTAAGCACACTTCAGCTTAGGAAAATCATAAGAAGTGTTATCTTTTTTAATAAAATGAGCCTTCTCTCCTAGCCTTACTAAATCCTTGTATAGATTTTGATCCCTTTTTATTATTTTATCATTTAATATAACTTGTATTTCTATGAGTATAATATTTCAACTACATTTTTATGTATGTTGAACATTTGATTTGAATCCTTCTTCATGTATTCACTCTTTATAACTATGATTTACCTCTAACACACATGTCTCCCCTCCCCCAGCACACATAAACACTTGGTCCTAGGACCTCATAGCATACATCAAAATTATATTTAAACCTATCCAAATTAATATTTTTTTCTATGGTTTCTCTTAAGTATGGTCTTATTTTATTAACTTTGACCTTATAATGCCCTATGATCACTGAATAATAATAATATTATTTAATTGTATGTGCATATCCCACTAATAATATTAATATTTATGTTCTCTCCTAATAGATATATTAAACCCTGTATTCTATTTGAAAAATACATTATTAATTCAATTATATGTCCATATCACAAAATAAAAATACAATGCTTACATTGCGTCCAATTCAAGCCGTGGTTTGTCAAATTTTTCTAATAAATAACTGAAAATGATTTTCATAGATATTTAAGTGTTATACATAGGAACCTAAGACATGATTAGGGAACATCAAATGTGATTTCTAGATACATTTTACTTTTTCAAGCCTACCCTAATCTTAAGATATATAAATAATTAGAGATGCATTTTTACCTCTCATTGAATCAACATTTTTTTTGTTATTATTTCACCTTATAATTATGATCAATAAGACCAATTGCATTGAATTATGATTATTTATCCACAAAGAGTACAATCTTGTCCTCAAAAAGGTTAATTAAAATTTATATTAACCATTCAAGGTCATTCAAGGTGAGATTATCCCCAATTCAACTAATGTTCATAATAATAAGGGATAATTGAGAAAATATAATTTATAACTAGATTAATTTTTTACATTACCGAAAATCAACTCATTACTTTCACTACTCCTGATTGGGATAATTTATTCTATAAAATATATTATAATAATGATATGAAAACATAAAATAAAGACAAATAAAGGTCAATTATTTGTATGGAACCCCAATACAACCTTCATTACCCTAATCACACTTTATTATGGCCTTGATTTATGAAATTTAGTCTACTAAAGATATAAAAACACAAAATAACGACAAAAAGAGTAAATTGTGTTTTTGTTGCAAATCCCAAAAATAATTCTTAGTTTATTTGAGTGCTCATAATTAGGAAATTTGTTTTACTAGTTTAGTCTAGTAATTAGATATGAATAATGAATAATGATAAAAAGGGTTTAGTTGTGTGTGTATAACTTAAAATCAAATTTTATTTATTTTATATCCATTAATAATAGTAATGATTTATCAAATTTATTCTAATCATGACCCATTATCGCTCCAAAAACATGGAAAAATGAAAAAAATGGGACATTTTATAGAAGATTCCTACAAGTCATTTTTAATTTCATTGGTTAATCTTAATTACGGATGCAATTTACCAAAATCTGATAGAAGATAATAATGATGTATGAACATAAAATAATGAAAATTTATGATTAATTATTTGTGTATTCCCAAACCAACCTTTATTTATTTTATTGTGAATCTAATTGAGGTTTGGTTTTGTTAAATTTGGTCCAATAATGAGCTGCAAAATACATTATATGAAAAATATCAATAAATTGTATTTTCACATATCCAAATTAATATTCATTGCTTTGGTGTTTCATAGTTATGGCCTTAGTTTGTTAAATTTTGTGATATAATTATCTAATATCATTGAATAATAAAAAACATGGTTAAATTGTACGTGCATAGCATAAAATACTATTCATTAATATGATCTCTCCTAACTAAGGCCTTAGTTTGTAAAATTTTATTTGATAGCATTACACAAAGACATAATAAAGAAAAAAAATAGGTCAATTATATGCATATATCACCAAATAAAACCTTTATTACTATTTTATTGATAATAATAATGTAAAAAGGACCCTTACCTCATGGTACAACATTATCTAGCTAGCAGATCAAATCAATAAAGATAAAATAAGCCTCGAGGAGATCATAAATTGATACGTAGAAAACCAAAAAACCAAGTAACCACAAATCCATAAAGCCAATCAGAAGAGATAAGACCAAATAACCTTCATTACTTTTATTACACTAAATTAGAGCCTTGGTTTATCAAAATTTGTGTAATATTAACCTATAAACTTTTTATATTAGTAAAGTGGATATTTTTTAAAGGGACCCTACCCTTTTAAAATTGATAGAAATATATACAATGATCAGCGAATGAAGATCCTCTTCCAGTGGAAATAATTGATTAATGAAAGAATGGTAATTTGTATGTGCATAGTATTAAATTTCTCTTCATTAGTCTGATTAGCCATAATTGATGCATTGGTTTAATAGTTTTGGTCTAACAATAATATATGAACACAAATAATGAAAAATAGAGATCATTTGTGTATCTAGACCCAAATCAACCTTAATTTCATAAATTTCAGCTTATTAGGGCACTTATTCATCAAAATTAGATTAGTAATGACCTAAGAACATCAAATAATGGAAAACATAGTTTAATTGTGTGTATGTATCCCCAAATTATGCTTTATATCATTTATTTCTGAAAAATAAGGCATTGGTTTATCAAATTTATTACAATAAGACTTATATATTTTAATAGTGATAATCATGGGCTGATTGTTTATGCATACCCACAAATTGATATCGTTTAGTATACTTGCACCTAATTAAGGAAATGGCTTGTCAAATTTAGACTAATAAAAACATAAATAAGCTTATTAATAAGAAACATGGATCAATTATGTTTTTATAACCAAAATTATCTTTCATTTCCATTATCAATCCTAAAATTAGGACTTAGGTTTATCGATTTCGGTAAAATCATATAAACACAAAAATAACTAAAAATGAAGGTTAATTATGTAGACGTGTCCCAAAATCTAACTTCATAACTTTTATTGAACCTATTTCAGATTTGTTTATAACATTCAATGATTAATTATCTATAACACTAAATAATAATAAAATAGGTTAGCTTTGTGTGCATAAATTCAAATTAGGATATAATACTCTAATTTATATTAATTAATTACTTTTTTGTTAAATTTTATCTAATAAATATCTATGAATCATATAAAAAAGACTAACAAATGTTAATATTTGTTGTGCATAATTCTGATTCAAGATTCATTACTCGTAGTGCACCAAAGGCCTTTGATTAAAAAATTATGTCTAGAATGACATATAATAATCATATAAAAATAATCATCTAAATCTTTTTTTATCATATCCCCAATTTTTTTTAATTCATTACACTACTTGCTCCTAATCAGGGCATTGATTTGTCAATATTATTTCTATAATGATCTAGGATATAAAAGGATGAAAAATATGCATCAATTATGTGTGATTAACCATAAATCAATCTTAAATACTTTTATCAAACCTATTTTGGGTCTTTTTTTGTCAAATTTACTATAAAAATGGCTTGTAAAAATCCAATAAAAGAAAAATATGAATTAATTTTGTATGCAAATTGGCCTTAAATTCTTTGATTACTACCAAGTATGTCCTTGTGTTATTTAATTAAATCTAATAAATTGATAAAACCATAGAATAATGATAAAAATGGGTCAATTATGTGTGCCTTATCCTAAATAAGCCTTTTGATGTTAATACGACATAAAATTTAGTCTTATTAGTCACATTGAGTCCTTTTTGGGGTAAAGTTTGGTCGATTCAAGGTTAAAGTCTTGTTTCTAACCCTAATTCTTATATATATATATATATATATATATATATATATATATATATATATATATATATATATATATATATATATATTAGTATAAGAATTTATTGATTTGGGATAAAGTACACCTTTTTCTACCTTAATTAATCATTATTATTAACAATTAATCATTATTAGTAGAAAGTTAGGTTAATTTGGAGGTAATCATGACATTTGAATCTATGTTGGTTATTATTGTTCACATAATTAGCCATTATCATTATAAGAGTTAGTTCATTTATGCATAATTACACTTAATTGATCATATTTTATGATTACTTGTCACAACCATCACATGTTAGTGTAAACATTTATTGATTTTTGGATAACTACATCCTTCTTTGATCTTAGCTAGTATTTATATGTCTCAATTAGACATTGTTAGTTTTATAATAGATAAACTTAGAGTCATATGATCCTAATTGATCACTATTATCTTTTGTTATTGTAATGCTTTTTTGCTTTATGGGTACTTGTAAACCTAATTGCCTTTAATATGTCCCATCATTTGCAATAAGAATTTTTAGTATAAGAGTTGATCAATTTGGAGATAATTTCACATAATTGATTATGATTGGTTATTATTCATTGTAATTATGCTTTTTACTTATCAAAATGGTAAATATTATCCCTTATTATTACAAACATTGGTTGACTTGGGTTTGATCATACTCTTCATTGACCTTAATTGGTAGTTGATATTTGAAATTAACCCTTTATATTAAATTATGTGGTTGATTTTGGGTTAATATAACTAAATTAACCTTAATTGATTGTTATTTATTGAAAATATCCCTTAGCAAAAATAGTGGTGGATTTGAAAACAATCACATCCATGATTAAGTGTATACATTATATTACTCACAATTATGACATTATAGTATAATATTGGGTGATATGGGCCAATAATTGTAAAATGGATAAATGGTTTTCACTAAATAACTACACAAATACTAATTTCAAATTAATGACACTAAATGAATATTAAAAATAACAATAATTATAATTTAAAAATTAGGGAAACACATTTATAGAAACATTTCAAAAACATAGGGTACATGTTTATTTAATTTTATTTTGCTATCTTGCAAAAGTCATCAACATATGATTATTGTAATTTGTGCTAAGAATTAATACCAAATTCTTGCCTCCACTAAATGTTTTATAGTCTACTAATATTTTATAGAGTGTTTTGATACTCTAGAAATCACATAAACAAGTCTTACAAAAAATTTATCTTTTTCAAATTCACTTAATTTTGATCTATATAAACCATTTTTAAGTTCATGTTCTTTGTGTTTTATTTGTTTAAAAAATTATTTATTCCTTTTTATTTTGAGTGTGATGTTTTTTTAACTTTTAGAAAAATATAAATATAAATTGAGACCTAAATTAAATGAAAGTATATTTTATCAATCTTGACATTTAAGGCCTATATTAAACCATATAATAATTTAACTATCTTAATATTTGTCATGACCTTACAAGAAATAATATCAAAATTAATACACCTTAATAATTGGAGTGGTAAGGGGTGTACATCATCAAAAAAGAGCCAATGTTAGTAACCAAATATATTCCAATGAATGTTTTCCCTTTATTAAGAAGTGAGTGTCTGAAATTCTGACTATTACCCCCGAAAGGAAGTTGACAAGAAATGTTCATCCAGAATGAAATTTTACCTTTGTAATATTATTGTACAAAACCCTATAAGATTTGATCTCACTAGTACTTAACATTTTCGTGTTTTTTAGAATGCTTTAATTATAAGATCTATGGTGGAATTGAATTATGATGAGAAAAAAATGAATAAGTATCAAAAATATTAAGTCAAATTTCTTTTGTAAAAGAATAGAATTTTGGGGCTCTGAGAGGAAATTAAAACATTACACCACAACTTGTTTAGTGAAATTTTACAAATTTCAATTGAAATCCTGACTCCTAACACATATGTCATCAAAAGAAATCCATGGGTGTTTTAAGTCCACACTAATGTCTTGGGTTAATGTTCTTGCAGAATTTTGAACACTGATTGAAAAAGCAAATTTTTAAAGGGTGTAGATTTAATAAACAATTTTGTAAATGTTGGGAATTTTTGCACTTTTGCATCACTATGGTGCGATGGGTGCAAAATTTAAATTGAATCTTGAAAACCCAAAGGAATGTAAAAGTGAAAGTGAGGCCTAAAAACTTGAATGAATGGAAAAGTGAAAGTGATGACTGAAAACTCAAAGGAATGCAAATGTGCAAGTGAGGCTTGAAAACTTAAAGGAATGCAAAATTTCAAGTGAGGTCTAAAAAAATACAAGAGGAAAAATGGTACAAGTGACATCATGATATTGAGAGTTCTCCTATAGATGGCTATTTTTGTCATATTTGGAATCTAGATTACTACTATCAAGGTAGGATGTATGGCTAGATAGTTTGCCAAACCTAGATCAAATAACTTTGAAGTGGTTGATGGAGTGAAACTTATAAGATTTTGGATAGATAACATAAATGGGGATATCCTTTAATTTATAAGATCACAAGTTTGATCCTCAAACAATGGTGCATGCTAATTATCAAGCTACTTCCACCCTCAATATTCTTAGAGAATTTACAAGTAGAGGTTATGCAATAATGTAGCATGCATCCCAGTGGAACTTGAATTTCAATTCTCATAGTGAGAAAAGAGAAAGGTATATATAACTAGCCCATATTATGGATGAAGCTCTTGGATTCATGGTAGACTTTAGGAATATAGTGGACCATCTAATCATAGACACCACAGACCTATAGATATCACATGAATGTTTTCTTCTTCCATTTGAGTAAGATTTGACACATGATGATTCTAATTATGGACTCTATTAGGTTTACCCTACACACATGTTGTAGATTGGGGAGAGGACCCAGTATCTTGATGGATCTCATGTGTAATTCTTGGGAGGATTTTCTAATCCTCTGGGCCTTAAGGTTAGTGATAAAATGGAACCATCCAAATTAGTTAAAATATGTTAAATTTTGAATCCTAATGATAAACTAGTTATATTTATAATAATTATGTGCATTAATGATATAAAATTGAGGATAAAATTACCACATCTGATAAGATCATTACAAAAAGTAGGTTTGATAGTGACTTGGGTTAGTGACCCTATGCATGGAAATATAATTAAAGCACCATATGGATTGAATATATGGCCATTTAATGCTATTATAGAAGAGATAAAGGCATTATTTGATGTGCATGAAGAAGAAGGTAGCCATCCTAGATGCATGTATTTGGAAATGACCATCCAAAATGAAATAGAATGTGTTGGTGGTTCTACAATGGTAACACTTGATGATTTACATTCTAGATATCACACTCATTCTGACCCTAGATTGAATGCATCACAATCTTTGGAACTATCATTTGTTGTTTTTGGAAGATTGAGGAGAAATGTTGTATTATTTATTCTTCCCTCCATTATTTATTATTTGTAGAGAAAGTGTTAATGAGATCAATAAATGACACATCATTTTTAGTTTGGGTGGGAAAATGATTTGTTGAAGAAAGGGAAACAACTGTTAGACATAAAGACCAAATTTGATTGCTCTCAAGAAAAATATTCTCCCCTGATCTCAATTGCATCAAACTTTTAGACAGGCAGGTGAAATTTCATCATCATGTGGATAACTAAATTACCAAAATCATTACCTCATAGAACAAAAAAGTTTCTAATCATATGCAAAAACATCTTCTAGATGGAAAATATTTTTGGAATATTATAGGTTTTTAAATTTTATATAAAAAATAGAGAATATCCTCTGTATGAGGGGTTATTTATTTTTTAGGGATTCTTTCTATGTGATTGATTTTGTCACTAAGGTTATTGCTTCTATATAATCATTAGAAAACTTTGAGAGCATTTATGTATATGTCTCCCCTATTTCAGAATCAATCCATTATGATTTTCACCAAGTTAGAATTATGAACATCATGTATATTGATTTATTTTCATATTAGTAGAAATTATTTGAGACTTATAATCTTTATTGTTAATTTATTGGGATAGTACATTCTTCATGCATTGTTGGTTGGGTATCACGTTTTATGTCTCTTAATGGTAGTCATTCTAGGCATGAACTTTGATTATAAATTCTTTCTAACATTGTGATTTGGGAATGTTTTGTTGATAATCCTTTAAGGATATCCTGGATTTATGGAGTTGATAGGAAAAGGTGCTTGAGACTTTATTTGTAGTATATGCTCTAGAGACTTCAAGAATAATTTGAATGCTTGCATTAAATTGGTATCAATGAATGCAAATCATTCTTGATAGTTTTCTTTATCTTGTTTCTCAATCTTTTACATCCTGAAATGAATGACAACATGCCAACTTAAGGGATTTGTAGTGTTGAAAGCCACCACAACTATTTCAAATATACCTAACTCATCTTATCTATCTTAACCCTATAAGTAATACATGATGTTAAAGATTTTAATTGTTATTTGCTTACAAATGCATAAATATTATAGATCTAAAATGTGACTGTAATTGATCTTTGAAGATTAGTATTGTAATTTTCCATTTGGATCATGGTTTTCAATAGTTTTTGTAGAAATGAATATTAAAATCACTTTCTATCCATTTATATTAGCTTGTATCTAATTGAAAAGCATTTTCTCTGTCTATATGACAACTCTTCCTGAGTAGATTGTGCAAATTTGGTTTTTCTTTGATTAGATGTGTATGTGTGCCAATAATTGCCTAGAGATTGAACTATAGTATCCCTTTTTGTGACCAAGATACCCTATAGGTCCTCTCACCTTTGTTTAGGGAGAGTCATGTGTATATGGGAAATAAACATACCCTTTATCAGTGCCACCTAGTCATTATCTATGTTTAGTTCATCTAGATGTTAAATCCTTCCCCAGTTATAGTGACATAACTGATGTTTATCATCTTTGTTTTCCTTCTTTTTAAATATGCAAGGATAAATTTTAGAGGTTTATAATTGGGAGCCAACATATTCATTAATGAAAAAATTGGTTGATTTATAAATAATGACACCCTTTATTAAAATTAAAAAATTATACATGTTACT